>PVKM010006571.1:0-43909 GCA_004027735.1 Carollia perspicillata | reverse complement strand
AGGCTTTCATTCCTTTTTATGGCCAAGTAATATTCCAGTGTGTGTATGTACCACCACTATAATCTACTAATCTACTGATGGCACTTGGGTTGCTTCCATATTTTGGCCACTGTAAATAACACTGCCATAAACATAGGGGCATCTGTATTTTTTCCTATTAGTGTTTTGGGCTTCTTCTTCTCCTCCATTTTAATTGTACATAATTATACAACAAAATCTTGGTTTTTCAATTCAATATAATTATTGGAAATTATATCAAGTACCTTATATATTGCAGGGAATATTGATTGCAATTTTTAAAAAGTTAATCCTTACAGAGAAAGATGGAGCTATGAACTAAGTTAATAAATTTATGTACCTATAGTTCATTTATATATTAATTCTGATAGAACAAAACTGTCCAAGCCAACAATTATGAGTATACTAAAAGACTATTAAACCCTTGGCACCAAAGCCTGATAACTAACAGTATCCCTAAATAGCAACATGCTGTAAAATGATTTGATTTTCTATAGATATTTCTAAACAATGCATTATATACATCAATGTGAATTACAGGTATATCCTGTGTGGCCAGAAATACTGTAAGTGCTTATAAAGATTATTTCTGAATTCATTTTACATAAATAGATTGGAATATGAAAAGAAAATTTCTAACAAATATATTGTAAATATAGAAAAAACTTTATTTTAAAGAGCTCTCCTAAAAAAATAAATAAATAAAAATAAATAAAGAGCTTGCCTTAGAATTTAGTACAAAAACTATCTACACTATCCATTAGCTTGTAATGTTGTTGCTTATACTCTAACATTTACTACGTTGACTGCTCACAGTGGATGATAAACCAATTATTTTTGTAAATTAAAATGAAAAATATAAATGCTAAAAAATCATACAATGCTAAATTTGACTAACCATAAAATAAAAAAAAATAATACATCATTTTCTCTGATAATATTTTTTAAATGTTTAAGAGTAAAGCCATTACATTCATATGACTATGATCAGAAATATCACAACATATTCTGCATCCACAAATTTATGTGAAACAGATACAATATGAACTAGAAGTCAAAATTGATGTCTAATCCTTGAGTTCACTAAATCTTTATCTTCTTAATTTGTTTATATATATGAAATAGTGTAAATGAAAACAGAGTAAGTTGAAGATACTATATTTCAATTTTCATCAAATTATGTTTTCAGATAATAAGCCATGACTCTCCTTAATGTACATTAAAAATACTATATAAATATATTGATAGAAAGGTTTAAGAAAGGACAGAATGAACTTTTATACTCTCTCGGAGAATACCTATAGAAGAATACTTTTATGAAGAGAATACCTCATAAAAGTCTTCTTAACTGAAGTAAAAGAGCTACATACACTATAACAGAATATCTTCAAGAAGAGCACTGCCTGCAATTACACACAAAAATGCAAATGAAAATTAGCACTTACCAAAAGACTGTAAAACTGCTTAATCAGAACAGATACAACTCTCAGCAAACGCATGCAGATAGGAAAATATGGTTTTTCAACTGGTGCTGGAGAAGATGAAGTGTTGGAACCTTGTCTGAACTTTATATTTGGAGAAAAGAGCTTTATCACAAGAGGACATACTCTTTCTTTTAAGAGGAAGCTAAATTCCTGGTGCTATTTGCAAAAATTAAAAAAAGGAGAAAAAAGTAATTAACTTAGTTTGTACTTAATGCTAAAACAGTTTCACTATTATCTTAATAATCTGTATAGTTGATCTTTATTATACATTTATTATTTTATTTTTTATTGTTTACAAGCAATTCTGAAATTAGTACTGCTGTTTAAAAGTGTAAGATAAAAATGACAATCAATATTTCAATAGTTTTTTTTAAAGAATCTAAATTAAAAACATCTAATGACTTTGGATTTAGTGATGCTTGTTGCTAGGAATTTCAATTTTAGCAGGACACTAATGATTAAAGAAATAGAGAACAGAAGAGAGAAAATAGATTATACCAAGTCAGATAAAGCTTTTAAAGTAGCCAGCTGAGAGAAACCTTGATTAATAAAGTAAATATAAAAAGTTATGCCCTGGCTGCTGTAGCTCAGTGGATTGAGTGCGGGCTGCAAACCAAAGGGTCACTAGTTCGATTCCCAGTCAGGGTACGTGCCTGGGCTGCAGGCCAGGTCCCTAGTAGGGGACACATGAGAGGCAACCACACATTGATGTTTCTCTCCCTCTTTGTCTCTCTCCCTTCCCCTTTCTCTAAAAATAAATAAAATCTTTAAAAATAAATAAATAAAATAAATAAAAATTAAAAGTTATACAATTTATTGATTATTTTGTGCAAAAGTACTTATATTCATGCATGGATGCATTAATTAACATAGTACTTTATTCTACTTAGACTGCTTAAACAGAACACAATAAGCTGATAAAAAATACAATTTTTTTAATCTAAAAAAATCTTGCAACAATTTCATACATTTTACTTATACTCATGGTAGAGTAAGCAGAAAACCTTCCTTAACCTGTTAATTACCTATGTAAGTAATCCCACTTTACTGATAATATAAGGCCCAGTTGACATTAAATGTCTAATCTCAAGTGCACATTATTTTGTTGTTTTAGTCATTCAAATGTCGTTGAAGCTAAGAACAAAGATGCAATCATTAGTATCATTCAATCTAATCTTTTAATCTTACAAAAAAAGAATAAGGCACAGAGCAGAACCACATAATTTTTTGCTCAGAATCACAAAATTTTTGCCCTGGCTGGTGTAGCTCAGTGGATTGAGCACAGGCCTGTAAACCAAAGGGTCACCAGTAGGATTCCCAGTCAGGGCACATGCCTGGGTTGTGGGTCAGGTACCCAGTAGGGAGTGTGTGAGAGACAACCACACACTGATGTTTCTCTCCCTCTCTTTCTCCTTTCCTTCCCCCTCTCTAAAAATAAATAAATAAAATCTTTTAAAGAAATCACAAATTTTTACTGTATTTAAAAAAATCAGATTCATTCAAGGAAAATGATCAGAGGGAAAATCAGATTCATGTGAGGAAAAAACATAGATAAAAAGATAAAAAGCCTTGTATAATTTTACTTCCTAGACAAAAATGAAGTTAGTCACTTTTAATTCCAAATTAATTCTTTCCAGACTTTTATATTCATTTTAAGGTACTTTCTAATTCTTTCTGCCCAAAATAGAATCTTAAGAGTTTAGTGATTTGAAATTCTATGCTCATATCTACAGTTAGTTTCTTTGACTGCCAAAATTAACAGCATAATGAAGGTCATTTTCACACTTTACTAAATAATTTTATGTATTGGTTAATTTATGAATATTACAGACAGTAATATTCTAAGTCTTATCTATTCACTTTTACCCCTCACCATTCAACTGATTACAACTGATTTCCTCTGTAATCACCATGAACCACCCCAACTCCACCGAAATTATTCTCATTATAGTCATCATGATATCTGTGGACCGAGCAAACCCTTTTCAGTCTTCATCTTACCAGATCTCTCCAAAGCACCTGACTTAACTGATTACTTGGTTCATCTTGAAGCTTTCTTTGCCTTAGTGTTTTATATGTCTCACTGTCTCAGATGCATTCATGTCTTTTTGGCCTCATGTTTTTAGTCTCTTTTATATTCTTATCCTTTTATGCCTAACCATTTAACACTGAGATTCCTCAGAGCTCCAGAATAGCAAGTCCTGGCTTCCTAGTCTATGCCATCAACATGGGTGATCTTACTTACTCCCATGTTTTACTATAAGCCACTGACATTTAAATTTACAATATAACTTCAGCCCAAAACCTGAACTCAAGATGCATAAATTCAACTAACATATTGCAGTGTCTCTTTCTGAAGTATTTAAGTGTGTTTAAAACTGAATAATTTATGCTTTGTAATGAAAATTTTACCCACAGATTTATTCCATCTTAGCAAGCAATTGACTGCTTAAGCCAGAAAGCTAGAAGTCATATTTGACTCATAAAGTATAGTAAGTTATATAATTCTCTGATTTTTATCTTGAAGACGGCAAAAAAACTGGCTTTTTCCTCACCTACTGCATTTCATTGATTTGTTCAGCAATTACTGGCTTATTGCTTAATATGTAGCAAAAACTGTGCTAGAGAAAGGGGTTCGGGGTTAAGTTTAATTTTGTCCCCATCCTTATTGAGCTTATTTTCCAGACACAAATCCTTTTTCCAGGTCACTGCTCTGGAGTATTCTTTTCCTATTCTACCTATTTCTCCCAGCTAACTACTCTTCATCCTTCCAGTAAAAGCTTCGTATGTTTGATTCATCATCAACTCCCTACCAGGTTTGGTATCTATGTTACTCATTCCCATAGTACTTTTTATACTTTCCCCTCACAACATTCATCACATCTTATCATTCAGTTAACATTTTCCTACAAATTAGACTTTTAATCACCATAGGGCCCAAATTTTATCTGTCATTTAATCTGTATCCTTGGCACAGACCACATAGACAAGCACACTCTAAGTGTTTGATAAATTCTGGCTGAATTGAGTAAATGTATGAAAGAAAACAAATATTTCTCTCTCAATGAAAACTTTACAAGAGTAAATTCTAGGATCTTACACAGAATAATTCTTCCCCCCACCCCCTGCATTACAACAGGAAGAATAGAGTTAAGAACTGTGTGGGCACAATAAATCTGAAATGTAAAAAAGTTTCAGTTTTTCAAATCTTCTCCTATAAAATCAGAAAACACAATCCTAAGTACAGAAATTTCTAATTCGATTCATTTACCAACACATTCATTCATTCACATATTTATCAAAGACCTGCCATATGCCAGGCACTTTTATAGGCATCTCTAAAACAAAGAACTAAGTTCCTGCCTCATATGGCTTACTCTCCTATAGAGAAAGAGAGAAATTAAACTAATGTACAAATACATATATGTCAGGAGGTAATACTGCTGAAAAGAAAAATAAAGAAGAGTGAGAAAGATAAGCATATTGGCATGAATAAAAAGTTGTCATTTTATACAAAGTGGTTGGGCAAGTTTTGTCTGATAAGTTTACCATTGAGCACAGACCTCAAAAAAGTAAGAGAACAAGCCATATGGGAGAAAAGCATTCCAGACCCAGAAAACAGTACAAAGGCCTGAAACAGGAGTCCACCTGGGTCACTTAAGAAACAGCAAGAATCAGAGTGCTTTTAAAAAGTAATGGCATAGGGAAGACTGAAAAAAGATAAGACAAAAGAATTTTGGGGACTGATCATTAAAGGTTCCATACACCATTATTAGGACTTCCTCGTTTACTCTGGGCAAAAATGACATTTACAGAAACAAGTTTACAAAAGACTGAAGAGATCTGACTTGTTTTAAAGGACCATTATGAATGTGGTATGATAAGCAACTACAACAGAATGGGGTTAGTACAGGTGCAAAGAGACCAGTTAGTAAACTAATGCAATAATTTAGGTAATCTGTGAAAAAAATTAAAGATTAATTTTGTTGCAAGATACTACAAGTAGCTTACTTGTAAAAAGACTTGTGGAAAATCATTCAGGACTGACTCAAGCAATTCAAGGCCAAATGTTCGAGTCATTTCTGTCATGCCTACTAGCCAGTAAGGAGCATCGGCATTAACCAACTGACAAAGGTCCTGGGAAAATAAGTCAAATAATAAATAATAAATAAAGAAAACATTCATATGCTGGAATAAAAGATCCTTTTCAAAACTCACAGTTCATAAAATTTTTAAATGTTATTTCTTCTTATACAGTTGTTTTTACTCTTTAGAAATAAAGTATTGGTAATTCAAATTTCGACAAATTGGATTATATAAGAAAACTTTTAAAGAATCACATAACTATCAACAATATAGTATAAAGAAAAATGAATTATTTAACTATTGACAATATATAGAGTCATAAATGAACTATAACTATGGACAATATATATAAAGTACAAAGACAAATGGTTAATCTAATGTTCATTTAATGAAAATCCACTTAACATGACCTTTGATCAAAATCAATGAAACTTTCAGTGCAGATGAATTTTACTTTACTTAAAAGATTTATTCATGACAAGTAATGCAAAAATCAGGTATTTGTATATCAAATTATATTAAGTAGACCACTTATTACTTAAATTTTCCTATTAAAGAAATTATTTTGTAAGACTAGTCATCTTCAATTTACCTATTTGCTAGCTGTATATTTAACTTATGTTATTTCCTTAAAGTGAAACATAACATTTTATTATGTTAATTACCTACATAAATGCTCTTTAAAGTTTTAGAACTTTTTTGAAATATTACTTTTGACACTTTAAAATTTGACAATTTTAAAAATTTACACTTAAAAAATAAATCATATAAAATTTCAAAATAAAAATTCAAAATTATATCCTATAATGAAAATTATTTTTATTAACTGAAATACCTGGAAAAGCATATATGCATCTTTAGCACAAGGTTTGAGGGTACTGACAGATCTTCTGTTACTATTTGCTTGGACCAGTGCTGGTTGTTCTATAATATCTGCAATCAAAATAAGATGGGTTTTAGGGCTTTATAATGACCTTTAATAAATCAACTATTGCATCCTATTTAAAAGGTATGTTTAAAAGGAAAATGTATACTTTAATTAAAAGTTCAGAACTATGCCCCCAAAATGAAAAAAAATGGTAATCCATTTCTATACAAAATGTCATAAAAATCACTGTTTACTGCCTTACATTCATTTTAATAAGTTTAGTATCTTTCTCCATACATTTGATTTTCCCATTCTCCCATTATGCAGGCCCTTAATTCATAAATTTGAAATTCACACGATCTTTGAATGTGCCTTTAAATATCAAATACATAAAAGTTTACAACCATAGTTAACACCTGTATCATCTTATCATCTTCACAAGAATTAACTGCTTGATCTGCCCCAATTACTATGGCAGTTTTAGGTATCAACTAGTTAAGAGTCAGTTTGCTTCCCAACTCAGCATTTCTTTGAATACTAATAAAATATCATTCACTATAAATTATGACAAACCTTTTTGAATAATTGTTGACTAAATAACTATTTGGAAGTATGTTCTATCTTATTAGAAACATACTTATTAGAAAGGATTAAGTGAGATATTCATCTTTAACAACAGATGAAACTACCAATCTAGAAATTATATTGAGATTATGAATATATATGATATTCACACTGGAGAACTGCCTTGTTTTACCCTTGAAGTTTAATTTCCTAATATTTCAAACTGCTAGAATTCCAACTGTATTTCCTAGAGTAAAAATGCAGAAAAATCAAAATATCAAAGGCAGTGGAAATATTCTAATAAACCAACAGACTGAGCATACCTGAAACTAAACATGAAAAAATCTGACCAATGGTTAATTTCAGAAGAAGTGAATATTATTAGAATAGACAGTATTACCAATACTTAACTAGTACCTCCAACTTTACTGGTATTAACAAAAAAAAAATTAAATAAAATGAAATACTGCATGATATCAAGAGTTTAAGAAAAAAACAATATGTAAAGGGAAAAGTAGTTTCATCTTTTATTTCCTGACAACATAAAGCAGAAAAATTGCTCATAATGGTAGCATCTTATGATCTTTCAATTAATCATAAAAAAAATCAGCTTTTCATTTAATAAGGATAGTAAGTGAAAAAAATCATAATTTCTATAGCTAACAGTCACCGAATTACAAAAGCTGTAATAAAGAGTTTATCTTTAGGACATGTTTCTAAAGTTTTAGGAAATTTTTTAGATTACATGAAAAGATGATAAAATCACAATAAAAATATCTGATGAAAATAGAAAATGATTAATCTTTATATTATATAAATATTCTGTATTAATAGGCAGACAAAAATTCACATGAGGAAGCCGACTATTGTGATTTACACTAAAAAAATAATTCAAATGGAAACAATATATAAAATTGTGAGGAATTTATTTTTTGAATTTCTATGATCAATATAATAATGTTGCTAAAATAAATATTTTTAAAGTATTCTCATTTTTAGGTAGCCTAAGTTCACAGGAAAAAAGCTGAAAATCAATAAAACAGAAATCACGGATATAAAAATCACCCACTGTCAAAAGAAAACTTTTGTCACTTTACCTCTGTGTCGTTCATCTTCAGCAACCATCCTCTCAAAAACAACAGTAACAACTTGTCGCACTGTAGCAGCCGCTGTATTATTGGTAATATTATCTTTTGTAAAGTGTAGTCGAAAACAAAGAACAATTGCCTAAAAAAATTTTTTCATTTAGTGTGAAATAAGACAAAGGACATGACTACTATATTTTATCTGATTAACTAAAAATTAAGTAATTTATGTTCAGCTATTTTAGTCACAGATACTAAAAGTCCTACCCTTTCATACAGTAAACTTACAAAAACCCTTCTATTTTTTTAAAAGATTTGTTTGTTTATTTTTAGAGAGAAGGGAAGGAAGGGAGAAGGAAAGGGAGGGAACCATCAAGATGTGGTCGCCTCTCGCACACTCACAACTGGGGACTCAGCTCACAACCCAGACACATGCCATGACTGGGAATCAAACTGGGAGACCCCTTGGTTCACAGGCCAGCACTCAATCCACTGAGCCACACCAGCCAGGGCGACTTTCTATTTTGAAATAGTTCAAACTCTTAATAAATACAGAGCCATGTACATAAATAAGGTTAGCTAAGGTTATGTGAAATACACCACTTACAATTTGGTTCTTTTAACATTTATATAGTAACATGCCGTGCTATATTACCCCAGAATGACTTGCTTTTTTGCAAATAACAAGTACTCAAAGTTTCTTATATCACTAAATGATCTGGAGAAATAGTATATAGATTTGTTAAGCATATAAACAGATAAAACTATAATTTTTAAAAGCAGTCATTCTTCTTAAAATCAACTTCATTAAAGTATAATTTATATACAATGAACCATATCGCTTCTACAATTAACAGTTGTGAGTTCTGACCATTCATTCACCCCTGAAACTACTGCCACAATTGAGATATGAGACATGTCCCTCACCCTGACAGTTGCCTTGTGTTTTTATAGTCCATGTTTATCTCTTTTACAGGGCATTTTTCCACTGCCCTCGGCCCCAGACAACCCACCCATCTGCTTTTTTCACTATAGATCAGCTGGCATTTCCTATAAATAGAATCATTCAATATGTACTCTTTTGTGTCTGGTTTCTTTCACTTGTAATACTTGTGATATTCATACACATTGTTCTTTGTATCAGTAGTTTGTACTTTTTATTCTTGAGTAGTATTCCATGGCATGGGTTTATACATTATACACTCTTGCTTATCCATTCACCTGCTGATGGACACTTGAGATGTATTCATTTTATGGCTATTGTGAATAAAGCTGCTATGAACCTTCACATACAAGGCTCTGTGAAGGTAAGTCTTTCTATTTACCTTGGTTAAATAAATACCTAGTAGTGAAATGGCTGAATTATATCATAAGTATAGGTTAAACTTTTAAAGAAACAGCTAGTTTTCCAAAATGGCTTTATAATTTTATATTCCCTCCAGCAGTATGTGTGAGTTTAGAACTATTCTACATCCCGAACACTTGATGTGGTCATTCTTTTAAAATTTTAGCTATTCTAATGGATGTGCAATATTTCCTTATGGTTTTAATTTGCTTTTCCCTGACACATATTGCTGCTGAGCCAATTTCCATCTATTCTTTAGCCATTTGAATATCTTATATTATGAAGTATCTGTTGAAATCATTTATCCATTTTTGCTGGGTCTAAGAATGAGTTGTAAGAATTTTTCATAAACTCTAGATAAAACTCTTTTGTCAGATATTTTTAAACATTTTCCTCCATTCTGTGACTTCTTTTATGATTCATGGGTTTTTGCTCTACCTAAGAAATGTCTGTCTACCCATGGTACAGTTTCCTCTATGTATTCCTCTACATGTTTCACAGTTTTAAAAGAAACATTTTTGAACAAAACATGATAGTTTAAATTCTATACCCATTATATTAAGTATATTAAAAGCTTTTAAGGAAACAAATAGCCTATCACTACCACTCTTTAAAATCCAAATGTATGGAAGCTTTCATATTACTCAATTTTATATTATTTCTTTATCCTTCATTTTTTATTCCAAAATATTACATTTCTAAATTAACCAACATACTAACACTAATGTCTATATTTCTCTATAAAACTATAATCAGTTCTTATTGCTTTGGTAGGTCAAATAATAATCTTTTATAAAATTTTTTAAAATTACATATATCTCAGAACAACAATCTGATGGCTAGAAATGAAGAGGAACTACAGACAACAAAATTATATACAGTGTGTGGCAGAAGTAGGTTTACAGTTATTTGTATGGCAAATAACACAGTAATTAATAAATAATAACACAAAAATAAACTCTGTGTCTCACATACAACTACAAATCTATTTTTGTCCAACTCTCTTTAAAAATACATATTTTATAAAGCAGGTATGAGCTTAAAAGAATAAGCTATTTGTAATTAAATAAAATTTCATTATGACCTAAGCACATCAAAAAATAACTAGAAAAGATGTACTCTCTAGTGATTGTATACATAACCTAATCTGACAGTATGCTTTTCTACTTGCATTCTTAAGAATGCATACTTAGCATGCATTCTTAAAGGCATGCTAATTATAATAGAACTATTACTAAAAGTTCAACAAATTCCTTAAACAATAAACCATTAATTGAAGACTGTTCTTTATATTACTCGCTGTACTTTCTATTCTTTAGACATATTTAATAATTTTCAAAAAGTTTTTAAAGAACAAAACAAATAATAGACTAGCAATTATATATTCCGAAGAAGGTGGGAGTAGTAAGAAATGAGAAATAATACCTATCATACATGCAGCATTATGTAGTATAAATGCCAAAAGGACACATTCCAGCTACTTAATGGACAGGTTTAAACTACCTAGCTTACATGTCATATATATATATATGTGAAATTATTTTTAAAAAGGGGAAGGGAGCCCTGACCTATGTGGTATCATTCTGCAAAGCAGGGCAGAAGCCTGGGTTGCAGGTTTGGTCCCTGGTCAGGGTGCATGCAAGAGGCAACCAATCAGTGTTTCTCTCTCCCTCTCCATGTCCCTCCCTTTCTCTCTCTCTAAAAATAAATAAAATTTTTAAAAAAGGGGAAGTGGGATAAGGGAGAGCTATCAGAGAAAATACTCAAGGCAGTTGTGGACAACACTGATACCTCAAAACACATTTTTCCCCTGTTACTTTCCTCTTTCTCTACTCTTATTCCTCTGCTACTTTTCCTTTCCATTTCCCACTATAGCTAACTCTGTCACCTACACTCAAAGGGCTTTTGCTCCATTACCCTACCCTGATTTCAACTCTAATCTGAGGAAAATGAGGCACTGATAGTTTTTAACCTGCAATATCCTTTATCACAATAACTATAGGGAGTTGCCTTTGGTTCAAATCAGGCTTCTGTCTTTCAGCCAGCTTATTCAAGTATTGTCTCAAAGCACTTATGAACTTGGTCAAACAGGATTCCTACCTTAGAGAGGGCCTCATCATGAACCACTGTATTGGTTGTTAAAAGAACAAGAACCGTTTGAAGTAGCTTCAGTTCTTCAAGACTATTTTCCATCAGCTGCCAAAGCATGTTAATTATATTTCCAGCTGCAGTCTGTAAAATAATTATTTCATTACTGTCAACAAATAAAATGTAAGTGCTTCAGTCCCTAATTAGGAAAGGTATACAAAGATTACCTTACCTGGAGAGAATTTCTTGATCACAATAACAAAGCCCATGTTTCTACATATAAAGATCCAAACATATGTCCCTCAACTAACTTGAGACAAAACCAATTACATTTCTTCTCAAAAAATGAATTTCTTCAAAATATAATGTACCACTTCAACATTTGCAAATAACAGAATGAAATCCTGAAATACCTAGTCAAAATCAAAGCTCCTGTCTACAACAATAGTTCACTTGTACACAAATATGGACATATGCAAATTACCTATGTGTCTGCTACAGTTTATTTTCATTTCATCTACAATATGTTATTAAAAAACCAAACTGCAACTTAATTAACAACATACTTATAATCTCAATTAAACCTAACAGTGTTTGGAATGCTACACTAAAAACAAAAGAATTTATCACTTCTATTAAAGTACCTTATGAAGTACAAAGTTAAGGTTAACAGCATTACATTTAAAGACATGATGCAGATTCATAGTGACAAAATGTTTTTCCTTGTTTTACCATCATAAGATGAGACACAACAATACATTTAATTAATGAACAACAAATATCACTGCAGATAATCTAGGAGACACTGCAGATAATGCAGAAAATCTAGATTTTCCTAGAAAATCTAGGAAATTATCATCTATATTACTGAACTGTGACTACTTATAAATTATTTGGAAAAAATGCACTTCATCTTTTTATTTATGAGTGCTTAATAATGAAATAATTTGCTAATCTTTTAAAATTAAGCCACAATCCTTCAAACATATTGCTAGTCATAAAACTGTTTTACATTAAATCTCAGGTATGTTTCATTCTCCCCTATAAAAACTCCTGATTTGATTCTTAGATGCATAGTTCAGATAAAGTCTTCACATTACCTCAGACACAACTTCATGTGACATGAGTCTTTGAATGGCGGCCAAACATAGCTGAGTGATCTTCGGTTCTTTGGTTCCACAACCCATGAGAAAAGGCTGAACAACCTCTGAGCTGTTCTCTTTCAATGCTTTATTTAGAACACATATAAAATAAATTATTAAATCTAATTCATAAACAGCAATACATTTTTGTATTATTACAACCAGTAAAAACAATGAAAAAACACTTCATGTAAAATAAACAAAATAAAAATCAAATATAAGAGTTACAATATTTCAAATAGATGATACAAACTCCACGTCTAAACTACATCCCTTAACTACAGCTTTGCCATGCCTTCCTCCTGGCACTCTGTCCTTCGGTTATTCTTCCTCTGCTATATTCTTTAAGGTCAACTTCTCAGAAGTTCTGTGCTGCCTCAGAGAAGCATACTATTTCTTCAACAATGCAGAAAGAAAACTTGATAAAAATTTATATTATAGAGCAGAAAAGATAACTTAAAATAGAATACACATCATCCCACCACACTTCTGAATGTTCAGAAACTCCCCATAACTTTATTATATGCCTTGAATTTAGATAATCTTAATTTCTTCAAGAAATTAGCTCATTAAAAAAAATAACATGACTCCTTTTATTAATGAAACATTACTTTAAATTAATTGGATACACATGCTGTAATTCCAGATCTTAATTTAACTCCATCTACCAAGCCAATTTCTTCAGAAGTTTTAAAGTAGCAACAAAAATGTAAAAGGACAGAAAAATGCATAAACTGAATTATACATTGTTACCACAGACAGGTAACCAGGGAGTCTTCCCCATTGGCCAAGATGGCACAGGGGGAGGTTCTTACACAGAGCACACCAAAAGCTAGAAAGAGGAACTGACAGGGCCTGAGCACAACGAAAGCTAGCAGATGACTGGATAGAGAAAGAAAGCCCTCCTCTCCCTATCCCCACAAGAACTGCTGGCTTGAGCAGGAATATGAGGTGGTCTTTGATATGGAAATCCACCATTCTCCCAGGTCGGAAACTGAATAAACCTCTTTCATTTTGCACCAGCACCTGTCTCTGGAGTTTTCCCTGCCAGACAGCCAAAACCACTTTGTTCAGTTTATAATCAAGTTTATAAAATAAAATTAAATCAATACACATTGAATGGCTACACAAAGATCGATAAGAAAGGTTTGTCATCCTCAGAGAATATGAATAAATAATATGAAATTCTGAATCATGAGCATATTAAACTTATGCATTTGGTATATGCTTTCAAAGGTGCTATACCCAGCAATTATTTTTTGAGGTTAAGACTTCTGATAAAGACATACAAATCTGAGTTTTAACATGTTTTTCAAAAGAAATTCTGAGCATGTCATCCAGAATAGCCATTTAAAAGTATGAAAACAATGTCGACATTAATTTTTCACTTAAATCCCTACCTTTCTGTTCCCAAGCCTCCCTTTATGGCAGGGGTGTCAAATTCATTTTCACCAGGGGCCACATCAGCCTCATGGTTGCCTTCAAAGGGCTGAATGTAATTTTAGGAATGTATGAACGTAACTACTCCTTAACGGTTATGTGAGAGCACGGTGCTGCAGGTAAAAACAAGGTGCCAGGCCAAATAAAACAAGGTGGAGGGACAGATTCAGCCCGCAGGCCTTGTGTTTGAAACCTGTGTTTTATGGTATGGTAAATAAAGACTACAATTTCTTAAACCATGCTCTGTAATGTTTTATGGTATGGTAAATAAAGACTACGATTTCTTAAACCATGCTCTGTAAAGTCCCTCAGTATGACAATATAAATTAGTGAGTTAGAATACCTAAAAGATGGCAAATACGACTTCCAAAGAACAGTTTCCAAAAGGGCTCCTTTGCCTTATTTCCTTGCTTTCTTGTGCATACAGGTTTTGATTCAAATACAGAGACATAAATTTCCCATAACAATGTTTCAAAACATTTATGAATTATTAAAAGATGTCAATAAAGTTCTAAAGCATTAAATATCCTGCCATATTCAATCTTGCCAAAATCAGTGAAATATGAAGCTAAATCTAACTCTACTGAACATTTTTTTCATGCTGTGGTTTTCTTTAATTAAACAGAATCTTGTATCACATATGCCAGCATGGAGTTTGTTACTCAGACTTCACAGGCATCTCTCGTTAGTACCATCAGCTCTGCACCAAGAACAAGACAGGAAGCGATGATGATGATGACGATGATGATGATGACGATGATGATGATATCAGGCCCATTTGGCAGTATGATACAAATGGGAAGAATAAATCAGGGAAGCTTCCACTGGTCCCAGCCGCAGAATATTCCCACCAAGACAGCAATTCTCTTTTCAAAGGAACTGGAGTACGAGGAGGGGTCTGCAGTTCTTTAAAGAACTACAGATACTAGTTTCGGATTCTGCGTGTGACCCTCAGCAGAGCCCAAGCTTGAGGTCCTGCCCTGCCCGGTCCCACCCCAGCCTTCACATGGCCTTGAACTCGTTCATGCGCTGCTTGGTACTGCCCCACTAAAATCTGCCTCCTGTTCTCATTTTGGAGTTATGGGTCTTCTTGCTCTCGCTCTGGCCTGGGACAGCTCACTGGACAGAGTCATCAGCTACTGCTGCACACGCTCGTTCTTCTCAGCCTTGGTGATCTGCTTCTCCTCGTTGTGGTCATCCAGGATGCCCTCGCTGGACAGCTCTATGCTATAACCTGTGGACTCTGTGCACTCTTCCTGCAGGTTCTCCTGGATATGGTAGCCCACAGGCTGGTAGGGGAGAGGGGGCGGGGGCACTGTCACCAACAAGGTGCAGCTTCTCCTTGGTCTTTACCAGGTCATCCTGGACTTCCTTGGCCCGGAGTGAGGCCACTCCTCTAGCTCTTTCTCCTTGGGCCTGCACAGCTCCTCCAGGAAGGTGATCTTGGCAGTGTACTCTGAGAGCTCTGTAGCCAGATACTCCTAGCTCTTTATCTGATCTGCCACCTGCCTCTCCAGCTCTTCCTTGGGACACAGAGTGGCCAGGCAGTCAGTCTCCAGGCCCTCAGCCTCCTCCAGCGCCCACTTCCACTTCTCCTCCAGCTGCAGGTCCCTCTGAATCTGGTCCTGGAGCTCTTTCTCAGCCTTCTTAGTTTTCTGCTAGTAATTCTGGAGCCTGAGCATCAGCTCCTCCTTCTCCTCCATCATCTGCTCTTTCTCTCTCTCCAGTGTCTCTCCTCTTCTCATTTTCCAGCTGCTACTGCTCCAGCTGCTTCTGGTGCTTCTCCCAAGCCTGGGTCTTTATCTGCTGCATCTCAATGGTGTTTGGCTTCCTGCAGTGCTTGTGTACAACCTGTGGTTCTCCATGCAGAGCTGCAGTATTATCTTGCTGATGCACAGGTGTGGGACGTAGAACACAAAGTCAGGTGCCTTGTTGTTGATGGGCTTAACGACAAACTTTTTGTCATTGAAAGAGATGTTCCCGATTTCACTCCATGGGAAGCCAATCTTTGGGGTCAATCTATCATCTTTCCCATAAATATTTAGTCCAAGGGCATCCACTCCAAGCCAAAGGTCTGTTCCTCTCTCATTATTTTATCTCAAAATAGTTGATTTCTGTACATTTCCAGACCTTGAGTAATCTTCAGGTATTTCGGAATTGCACCATCTTTGAGCATATTGCGGTGCTTGCTGTGCCACGCCTGGATGCAGTCCTCCCAGTGATCTCTGGTGAGCTTGTGCTGGTTCATGACTAGCTTTGGGATCAGCCAGTCTGAGCTGAGGTACCCGGACTTGTGCATTTCTTTGCTATAGTCTCCAAACTTGGCTTGCACGGCATAGGAGCTGAGGACCACCGTGGTCTCAGGACAGCAGTAGATCTCATGGCTAAGAATGCCCTCCTTCACTTGGAGGAAGAAGAGCTTCTGTGTGATGTCTTGGATAAGCTCCTCAGACCCATCTTCAAGGAAGAATTTGGCCCTGAACTTGAATTGGAAAGAGGAGTCTCCTTCCTGGCCTCCTAGGCTTACGCCTTTTTATCAAGCTTCAACCAGGTAGGAAATCCTTTATTAACTATACACTGGAGGCCAAAGAACCACACTTTACATAGGCCTATAGTCTTAACCACCTGGTGAGGAAGTTGTTTTCCTGTTGTATTTGGCTAGATGGCGAACTCTAGCTCCGCATAAATGACAGTAACTTGGGCCTTGATTGGTTTCAGCATTTTCAGTTCCTGGTGGGTTTTCCTCAGTCCTCTGCAAACACAAGTTGCCAGTGGCAGCTGAAGCAGCTCAGCTCTCGGGACCTTCAGAGCCTGCACAGGACCGCTTGGCTCCTGATTATCAGTGTGTTAGTGCTGTGTGCCTGCCTGAACATTTTTAATTATTAAATGTTGTTCAGGCAAATAAAAGTTTTCAATAGCAGTAAGTTACATTTATACTTTTTCTGATGTTAACATGTGTTTCTCATTTGAGTATCACAATAATGAAATAAGGTTAATAGGGCATGACTTGACCCAACCAACAAATAAGTATGTGGTATGGCCAGAATTTGAAACTACGTCTTCTAACTCTTGGTTCACTATTTTCCCCACAACATTTTGTTGCCACTCCCTGGAGTAAATAGAAGTTGATACAAATGAAAACAACAAGAGTTAAAAGTATCTAAGAAGAACCCGTGATGTGCACTTTAAAGTTGTCTGCATTAAATCTTCAGATAAATGAATGAAAAGGCTCCTGTCTTTACAGAAGGAAAAACAATGTACTTCCACTGAGTCACTACTGACAATAATTGTAAGGCACATCCATAATATAAACACCACAAGAAAGAAAACCAGTGCCAATTACACTATGTTACAATGCTTACTAATCACTTAAAATTTTCATTTCAATTTCATCATCTAGGCCAAGGGTCCCCAACCCACAGGCATGTACCAGAAAGAGTCCATGGCCCATTAGGAACCAGGGCATACAGCAGGAGGTGAGCAGCAGCAAGTGAGTAAAACTTCACTCACATTACAGCCTGGGCTCTGCATCCTGTCTGCCCCGCTCCCCACCCTCACCGAATGTGGAAAAATTGTCTTCCACAAACTGGTACCAAAAAGGTTGGGCTGCTGCTCTAGGCCATCAAGAGCATTGGCGATGCCTCGTTTTGAGAAAGAGTACTTCACTCCTGTCTCTGAGATCTTCTCAACCAATGACACCCATGTTTTGATGTTGGTGCTCTTTTTTACTTATCACAAGACATTAACAGAAAGTTTTGTGCAACAACTAAGATAACATTTTAAATAGCAAATTTAGGTGACATCAGCGACACACGTAATAGATGTGCTGATATGAACAACTATAAAGAAGTTCACACATGCACTGACAAAAACAACTACAACACTACTTGGCCCACAGTGATTCTTAGATGCCATCAATTGTATAATGCATACATTATAATGCGTAATGTATAATGCATATAATAATTTGGGAAATATTAAAATGTGAAAAAACTACATCCTCAAATGAGTAGGATAAGGTGAGTAATAAAGACATGTTATATAGAGGTCAGTCACAGTTATCCAGGTCTATAAAGCTGAGATAAACTTAAGATAGTAATAAAAACAATTTTTTAAAACTTTATTTTAA
Organism: Carollia perspicillata; assembly: GCA_004027735.1. Taxonomy (NCBI): domain Eukaryota; kingdom Metazoa; phylum Chordata; class Mammalia; order Chiroptera; family Phyllostomidae; genus Carollia; species Carollia perspicillata. The sequence continues at coordinate 25,660 of PVKM010006571.1, read as the reverse complement.
TGTAACTCAAAGGAATCCAACATCTACCTCTTGTCTCCTTCCCACTTTTTTCCTCCTGGTTTATATGAAAATATAATGGCCAATAGGGAAATTTCTATATTATATAGAATAAATGATCAACAAAAAAATAAGCAAACCTATTGATCTATTCTGTCTTTTGAAGTATACTGTGAAAAACAAAAATATATCCTCCATATCCAAATCACAATGCAGTAAGATAAAGATCACCAGAAAAAAAAACATTACTGATTTTTTCTTCTTTTAAAAATGATAGCTGTTCTAAGAAGCAGAAATTAATTTTATTCTTCTATATGAGAGACAGGTGCTCCACTTGTGTATACAATAATTTTAATGACATACTATTGAATATTTAAATATAGTTTTATATAAAAGCCTTATGGTTTTAGACTCTAGAAATCATGTGGAAGAAAAGGCTGTAGAGCAATATAATGACATCTATCTTGTTTTAACCATTGTTTTTATCATCCCAGGGAAAAAATAAAATATCAACAAAATAGTTGATATTTTCTTAAAATATCTTTTATTAAAAAGATAGTAAAAATTCTCTATTTCAATATCCATTAAAATATAAAGAAAGCTTTTGGGGGTTAAAAAAGGTTATTTTCTACTTAAGTCCCTTAATAAGAACTCCTTTAACAAAATAACACTAGGTATTTGCTAAATATATTTTATTTCCAAATTTTGTAACTGTGAGATTAAATGATGCACTTTCACACACCTGAAAGAAGTCCAGCAGGTCCCCATATCCTAGGGGTTTCCTTGCTCTGAGGAGTTTCACTGCATAATTGCAGTTTTTATCCTGGAAAAAAAGAATTAAACTAGGATACCCCACTATAAATCACATTTATAGGGGCTATTAAAGGTTTTATTATAATAAATTTTAATGATCATTAAATAATGAATTACAGTTCTTGGGAAAGAAATATAATGTGGAAACAACTGCTATCCTCAAAACACTTAAAATCTACTTAGGGAAAAGATTGACATTCCCAAATTTTTAAAAAAAATTTTAATGGTTCAAAATATCTGAAAATGTTTTAAGTAATTCAAAAATTGAAGGACAAATAAAAGTATGGGCCATCTCATGTTAAAAATATATTACTGTTAAAGGAAGGATTATTCAACAAATGATGTAGGTATAATTAGTAATTTTGCAAAGGAAAAAGTCTAGATATTCAAGTTTTCCTATACACTATTTTAAAAAATCAAACTGTAGAAAAACTAGAAAAAAAATGACTATTAACTATGTGGTAGGAGATGGGATCCCTAAATGGAGAGCAACAAATCAGAAAGTTAGATTATGTAAAAATAAAAGGGATCAAGATAAGAAATTAAAAGGTAAATGACTTTCAGAAAATATAATACACATGATGGGAATTTAATATTTGCGCTATATAAACAACTCAAACAATTTGATGAGATGTAAAAACTCAAACAAGTGTAAAATAAAAAATAATGTAATCAGAGAAAAATATTCAACATTAAAAAAAATGTTGATTAAAATGAGATGTGTTCAATTACCAAAAAGATTTTTTAAAATAATAATCTGGCAAGGATGTTATAAAAATACACTCATATATTGTTGGTAAAAGCATAAAGGTCTATCTTTTAAGAAAACAGAGTGGTGACAAGTTCCAAGATCATGTTCATACCCTTTACATAATTTCATTTCTAGAAATTAATCTTAAAAAAATGATAAATAATGAAACATGCCTAACATAAAGGAATGATTAAATAAACTACAATTGTTTACTGAAATATTATAGAGCAACTTAAAAAGAATAGAAAATATGGTGTCAAAGAAAAGTACTTATGATATAATAAAAGGCAGGATACAAATTAAAATTTTAAAAAGTAAAAAAAAAAAGACAAGGAAAAAGTAATACATAAGAACACACTATATTGTAGAGAAACTATAGCCCATGAGGGCAAATTGTGAGCATGGCATTAGTTAAAGCCCCCTGTGTTTTCCAGCCTGGGTTATAGGAATAGCCTACCAACAGACTTCTGCCTTAGTGATGGTACACGGAAACATATCTTCTGAACTGAGGTCAGAGTAATTTATATAAAAATATCAGCATGACTGTGTCACTTCTATGATGTCACACAATGGCAATACTTGAATCGTATATCCCAACAGACCAAGCTCAGGATGTTATACAATGGCAACACTTGAATAGTGTACTCCAATAGACCAAGCTTTCTTATACCTCGTGCATTTAAGTAATCTCCTTTACTTTCCTCTACTATACCTTGTTTGCCTGTCTGTCTCCTTTTCAAGCTTCAAGACTCACCTTCAGATTCTCAGGATGGATTAGGTACCTTCCCTAAATTCCCATAACAAGCCTGTCTATATTTTCATCTGGGCATATTACTACATAGTGTTAGAATTCTCTGTTTAAGGTCTGTCTCCTTCATTACTCTGTTACCTGGCTGAAATCAACTAAATAAGACAAAACTCATGTACTTAAGTAATCATAACATAAATTGAACAGGTAGGAAAACATGCTAGAGGCAGCACTAAGAGACTTATTTGCAATTTTGGAGTGACTCAAGCATTAGCTACATTTAATGAGGGGTTACTTCTTCACAAGTAATGTTCTAACTACTAGCAACATAAAGAAGAATAAGATATTGATCCTGACCTCAGGAAACAAGTCATCTGGAAGGGAAAGTTTCTGGCAAAGGATTTCAAAAAGTAGGCAAGACGAACAGCATGAATGGCTCAAACATACTGTTCAAGTATATTTCTTGTATTTCCATACAGATTGTAGGTGAACTATAATAACTATATTTGTATCTCCCCTGGTGATTCTTACATAATTATTTCCTACTAAGAGTATGTTGTGTGATATTCTGTAAATGTTTATGAAATATCACAAGTACATGCATTGATAAAATAGAATATACTAAATAAAATCTGCAGATAAATTACCTTTTAATGTTGGAGGGAAGTTCTAAACTATATTTACTCAAATTACCTAGAGACCTTTTAGTAATAAGATCACATAAAAATGAAAAAGGTGAGGGAAACTGTGTGAGAAAAGAACACAAATCAAACATAATGATTACCTATGTAAAAATTCTATATGTAATACTGACAGTAGCTGAAAGTAGCCATAGGTAGATGTAATCATTATGGTTTGGTATAGGGGTTAAATATACAGTTTTAAAATATATCACAATGTCATTGATTTCCTTGTTTCAAAATATTTGCTCAAAAAGCAGATTCTCTGTTAAGGTAATTTGTATAGCACAAGCCTGCTCAATTTCAAGTATATTATAACATGGTAGTCAAATATAAGATGAAGGCATTTGGCCTCATAAACTAAAAACTTTATGTTGCTGCCTCTCACTTAACAGTTTTATTTTTAAAGAAAAAGGAAATTTTGAGAAAATGATCTGTATATTTGAATCAATGCTGACATTACCTGGCATAGCATTCCCACTTATGTCAGCATTCATGACAGCAGTAAAAACAAAGAAAAGTAAACATTAAAGGAGAATGCTTAAAAGAAGGGGAGATGTAAAGCAAAGATTTATTCTGCAATGTAAATAACCTTCCCTTGGAAAATAAATCTAAGGAAACTAAAGTTGGCTAGAAATTTATGCTGAGTAGCATTAATAAGACTGATCCTAATTAAGGGTTCTGATTTTTATAGCAACCCTTTATGTTTTCTGAATATGCAGAGATATCTGAGAATTCAATATCTTATCTAATTTAAGACTCCTCACTGTATATCTTTCATCCATTACAGCACAAAAATAGTAACCTATAGGAAACAAAAAAATATCAAACTAAAATTTTTTCTCAGTATTAATTAACTGTATCCCAAATTAAGTAGTTTAGAAACTATATATTGACAAATTTAAACTCTGTTCTTAAAAGCCTTTAATTTTTCAAGATGACAGTGGTCTAAAAATAACTAAAATTTGAGGTATCAATTGTTATAAATACTTGGTAAAAAATACCAGGAGAAAGTTTAAATGCTAAAACAGCTTATCGGATACTTGGATGGCTCTGGATACTATTGATATTAAAGCATGAACAATTAATTGTATGTGCATAAAAATTTGTTCTACCTTGATTTGAATAAAGCTAATTGCATAACCTAATAAAAGCTAATAAAGCTAATAGTCTACATATATACTAAACTCATACCGACTGAGACAAAATTTTTCTTACTCATCCTTAAGATTAACTAATTAGATATTTGACTTAGTATGCAAGTCTGTAATAGATAGTGATCAGTCTTTTAAAAATATCTTCCATCAACTACACACCCAATAAAAACTTTTATTAATGGAGAATAATTAAGGACTTACCATAATATCAGCAATGATAGTAGCAAAAATAAGTATTTACAATGATATTCTAATATAACTGGCCTATCATGTCTTCAACTTAAAAATATCCAGGTCATAATTTTTCTTTAAACATGAATTTTCTCATAGCAATCAATCCACCCAACATGCATCTCCCCAAATCCACTTGCCCACCCTCCCAATCCAACAATACATGCCTTGTCTTTACTTATCACTTTCACTATATCCCTTCTCAACATGCACACAGAGCATTACTCAGTGCTGTGAATAATGTTAGAAAACTATGTGGTGTTTTGACAGAATGTTCAAAATCAGAGAAGAGGCTGTGAGAAACAAGTGTAACTTAGGAGAGCTAACTTTAAGGGCAAATTGCCAGCAAAGCTGGAGAACCTAAATGAAATCCACTCTCACTTCCCACCCTTAAGTTGCCCCCCAAAGTCTTTATTTCATTTGTAATACTCTTTGAAATTCCACCAATTAGGGATTTATTGATATCTTTTTTTTTTCAAGATTTATGAGAATTAAAGAGATTCTTTACTAGTATTTAGACTTTGTGTAAATTAACTTATAGGACTGCTTTCCTCCTACAACTAGCTGAGACCAATAGCACTACTGGAACTGGAAGAGCAAACTGAAGGATCGGTGAAGGAAGCAATGGCTAAGTAGAAACACTGGGGGCAAGGGGTCGGGGAGTAGCTGGTGTGGAACCCTCACAATACCATGGGAGCACACTGCCGCAGGAAGAACTTAGCCCTGAAAAGCCCTGCCTTTGAATCTGGTTCAACCACCTACCATGTGACCACAGGCAAATGACTTAATTTCTTTGCATCTCCACTTGTTCTACTATAAAAAATATTTCCCCACAAGGCTGTCTTCTATAAAGAGTGGCACAGATACCTGACATATAACAAATTCTCAAAAATGTCAGTTTTCTTCTTTTCCATGTCATTATTGAGGCAAGAACAGAGAGGCACCAAAGAAAAGGAAGACGTAGACTGTATAAAAATGGTGCCAAAGAGAAACTCTCAAAACTCCTTCTTGAACACTAGTTCAATCAAGAAAATGTAAGAAAACACTTGTTTTCTTTTCTTTACCCCACTCCTATTCTTTCTTCATGACTATACTGTCTTAGTCTCGTAACTCAAAACTCATATAGTAGCACTAAATTTAGTATAATACTACATTATGACTTGCTTATATTAAAGGTAAAATAGATCTTAGAAGGTGGACTGAGAACCAATCTACCATTCAATTCAATACAACAAATATTAATTGAATGTCCTGTATGGGTAAGGTGTGTCTTAGGTGATTGACAAAAAGATGGAGGAGAATGAAAAGATGAGTAAGAAAAATCCTGCCTTTAAGAAGTTGGTAATTTTACGCTTTTGATTTCAGAGAATTTTACAGCATTCATCTCTGGGAAACCCAGTTAGTTAATAAGTTAGAAACTTCAGGCTACAGAAAACTGTTTTTTTTCTTTTAAGATTCTACTTCTATTAGTTAAATTTTCAATAATTGTTGAATTTTTAATGCAAAAAATTACCTGCCAAAATTTCGGTGTTTCGTGCAGCTATTGTTTTAACTTTTATTATTCCTGATTCAGCAGCCTGTAAGAATAAAAATAATTAGAACACAAAACTTACTATCAACATGAATTATCTAGGGAAAAGAAATAATATATAATAGAAAAATCTAGAGCACAATCACTATTATGTTCTTTATTTCCAAAACTCCAGACACTAAAGACTAGCAGTAATATATATATGTATATATATACACATACATATATAGTACTACAATATCATTAATTTAATTGTTCACATGCGAGCTCTACACTACAGCATGTTGCTTTGTCTGTGTTAAGGAACATCTGGAATACCCTAATTCCTCACAAATTTCAATGTTCAGAAAATAAAAAACAATAAAAGCAAAGCCTAATGAAATATATATATATATATATATATATATATATATATTTCTCTTCCCCATTTCACCCTTTCCCCCAACCATAAAAATGGCATAATACTGCAATATCAAATAAAACTGTTTGGGATCAGAAGAGAATGGATAACCAACCACTTGCTATACTTTTAAATTACATTTCTTTTAAAGAGCAAGGTTTCACAAGGTGTCTAAACACTTCATCATAATTATATTTAGCTAGCAGTACTCAAATCATATGGCATTTTATAAAATGCCACATAACTGTGATATCCAATGCAATAGCCATTGGCTGTTGAGTCCAGGACACTAAGTCCTGACCAGGAATCAAACCAGTGACCTTTCGGTTTGTAAGATGATGATGCCCAACCCACTGAGCCATACCAGTCAGGGATCTAAGTTTAAAATACAAAATAGATTTTTTTGAAGACTTGGTATGATTTTAAAAATTGTAAACTAACTCTTAAATATGTATATTGAATATTAAAGTGACAATATTATAAACATATTGGGCTATCTATGTTATTAAAATTATTCTTTTACTTTTTAAAAGCAATTTAAAGTTATATGTATGGATTACACTTATGGCCCACATTATTTTTCTATTGGACAATGCTATCATATAATATTGATATATAAGTTCCCTCAGAGAAACTCAGAACATTTTAACTATCAAGAAACATGCCCATTTTCTACATATACTGGTCTCCACACCTCAAAAAATAATACATAAATACAAGTTATATGTCCAAGTTTCCCTATTAATTTTCTTGCTACTCGCTCATTTATTTTGTAACTTCTTATTACTTGTTAAGGGACATGTGGTAGCATACTCTAAATGTCTAAAAATAGTTGTGAAAGAACACCCGTGTCCTATGGGTTCTTAGTTTGAGGACAAACGAATTAATACATAAAACAAATAACATATTGTTGGCTACACTATGTATGGTAGCCTTTGTCTTTTTTTTTGTTTGACTTCCAATGAAGCCCTTGCTTATGTTTGGGGAATTCCCAACTTCATGAGTTTTGATGCAAGATAGAGCCTATCTTGCACTATTGAAAATTGAAAATGCCAGATATGTATACTTACTTTCCCACATGCCCTGGCAGCTTACACTTTTCTAATACATGCATCTACCATATGTAGACTAGTTCACAGAAATGCAGAAAAAGAGAATTTCTTTCTCACAACAGCTATAGTGAAGGTAACATGTACTTTCCAAGAGCAGTGATGGCAGCAGAACTAGTGGTGGCGTGAACTAGACAGCGCAATTAGTAGGGCAATCTGAGACATCAAGTCACTATTCAGCGGAGATAGCAGTAATGGTTTCACTGGCACAGTGTGCCATGGTTCTAGCTGTTCAGACTCCCTTTGTTCCTGTACTTTTTCTAAGGGTGGCTCCATCCAGACTTCTACAAATGTTGTGAGCCATTGAATTTCATTTCAGCTTAAATCAGCTGGCATCAGCTTTCACTGCTCACAACTAAGGAGACTAAGGGATACACTCAGGACTTAGTAACTTTAAGCGAAAATGCCCCACGTTAAAAGGCCACAGCTACTACAGAAATATAGTCAAAGTAAAGGGATTAGTTAAAATAAATAAAAATAAAATAAAGGGTCTGCTTTAGGGAAAGAGTACTGATTTTCCTGACTATTTGGGGGCATTGCATATTAGAAACACCAGAAGTTAAAAAAAAAAATCCTGATGTCCAGGTTGCAACCCATTCCAATAAAATCAGAATGACTGCCAGTAAAAGCCAGGAATAAGAATCTTTTAAATCTTCAAATGATTTCACCAGGCAGCAATATTTGGGAGGCTGTTATAATAATATAAGCAAGAGATGATGATGGACAGGCCAGAGGTAATAGTGACTGAGATAGTAAAAAGTGGTCAGGTTCTGGATATATTTTGAAGATGTACACAACAGCAAATTTACTACTGTAAAAACTAAAGAACACTGAAATTATTATGTATACTTTACATAATTATGTATACTCACATACCCCATCTCAAACTCTCTTGGGTAAATTTCTCACTGGGCCAGTTGAAATTAATCTGCAGTCACTGAAACTTCTACCATCATTTTCAAATGTTCAACCTCTCCCCTTCTCACCACGGCCCTAGATACCCCATATATACTCAAATTAAATGTTTCATTCTGCTTCAGTCAAAAGAACCATCAAACTGAACCATCATAAATGTCAATGTAACTTGTCCCAATTTTCTGAATTCTAGTCAGTATGACCTTTCTAAATTCCCGAAGTTTCCAAAAATCAGTCCTGTAGCATGCTAGATGTCAGTAAAGGATGTCAAATTTGCCAGACACTATTTTGATTTCCTAAGACAAATAAGAGTAGACTCATATATGTGTCATAAATAAGTATAAATAAATCAAGTTATAATTAAGTATATAATATGTTTTAACAAATATTTTTACAGATACACATGATAAGGAAGAGGATAATGGAGTGGTTTTTTTTTAAGTAGTTCCAAAGTAGTGTTTTTAAAGATATATAACTGGTATTTTCATTCCTAAACTCAAGAACTATCCAAAGGACTGTTTGTAGTCTTAGATATAATTAGACCTATCTCATAGCTCCTCATTTTTTACACCCACATTCTGATTGTCAAATTTGAAACTGTAACATTGTATTTTCACAGGCACCCTGTGTTGCTGAAAAGTTGAACTATCAGTGTTTACTGACAACAGCTATATATCAGGGCCCCCCTAACCACTGCAGTCTAACTTCATGCCTAGGCCTCGCCCGCACTTCAAGAGTAGCCTCTATAAGGCTCTGGCAGGGTCGCTCAGTTGGTTAGAGTGTCATCTTGATAGGCCAAGCTTGCAGGTTTAATTTCCAGTCAGGGCACATACAAGAAACAACAGATGAATGCATAAATAAGTTGAATAACAAATTGATGATGTTTCTGTCTCTGTCTCTACCCTCTTCTCCCTCCCTCCCTCCCTGCCTCTCTCTCTAAAATCAATTTTTAAAAAAAAGAGTAATCTGTATAAATGGAAGTATTCAGATTTCCATTTCCTTATATTTGTCAAGGATTATGTGTGTGAAAGTCTTTTAACTTCTTGCTTTAAAAATATCCCCTACTCTGATCAGATATGTTGTATACCCATAGGGAAATGGCATAACTGTAAAAATAATTATTTTTTCTGAATTGACCCTCATGGGGAAAAAATTAAGGCGGGCAGTTTAATATCTCTGTTCCAAAGGGCAATCTTCGAGTTGGGGGAGGCAAAAGTCTTAAATACACTGCAGCACTTAATACTTGTTACTCTTAAAATTAATCTCTTGACAAATTTTTTTTCTCCTTCTCAATATCCTTTGCTTACCAAAATAGACACACCCACCAGGGATTCTGAATAGAGAGGCCAGAGACACAGAATAGCAGCAAGGGGAGAGAATGCTGATTCCTCTTCTAAGACCACCTAGAATATCCCTGGCCTCACTTCTCACTAAATAAAATCTTCCTGGGCAAACTCACAGTTCCATGGTTTGAACTCTCTGAATTATGAAAACTCATAAATTATACTCCTCTTCCTTACCTGTCTACTAAACTATAGGCGCTTTTAACCTAGATGTTTGAAAAACATAATAAATTCAAAATATTCAAAACAGATGTCATCTCTCTTTAAACACACACAGACCAACTTCCGCCTCAGCACCAGAAAAACCACTGTTTTTTCTGCCCATAATCTCTATTTCCCTGAGCAGCAGCAGCAGCAGCAGCAGCAGCAGCAGCATCCATCAGATGTCACTAACCAGGACTCTGGGGTTTCTCCCTCATCCCACAAATCTTATCAGCCAAGAAGGCCACATAGTGAATATATATCTTGTGTTCTTTTTATTCTCAAATCCCATTTCTAACCCTTCAAATTTCTTTTCTCGTTATCAACTTAAACTAAGAGATTTCTCTACTTACAATCTCATCTTCCATCCATCCACTGTCTCAATTCAATGGTTCCCAGCACTCAGTCCTACTAGTGTTTCTCAAAATTAAGGACTAAAAGGACATCTTTTAAAAATTAAAATTTCTCATGGACCTACCCAGTCACTGACAAATTTAAGTATGTATAAATCAAACTTAAAATAAACTCCTTATTTTTATACTTCTTAAATTACAAAGCCAACAAATTCACAGATTAAATGCAAATACAAATTAACACTAATTTAATGTAGAAAATAATGTTTTGCTGAAATTAAACCAATGCCCAAAATATGAAGACAGCTGAGAGGTCTAGAGCAGGCTCTTCTGATGTTGGCACTTTTACAGAACCATAAGCAGTGACGGAAACCATTTCTTCCATCACTTTATTCTATGGTTACTACTGAAAAGACTTTACATCTTGTGGGCTTTCCATGGTTTGTCCCCGTACCATTTTATCCCATTCATATTACATACCTCTTTCTCCGTTCTAGCTGCAAGCCCCATGAGGATAAAAAACATATTTCATTCATTCCTCCATATTACTAATGCCTATGACAGTGCCTATTATACAGTTGCTACATAATAAATGTTTCTAAACAAATAAATGAAAATTTCTAAACAGGAGAGACTTTACTGCCTGCTAATTGAAAAATCCAGGGGAAATTTGATCCAGAAACTCCCAATGCCATCAGGTCTGCAGTTTCACTTCTCTGCCATTCTCCTGGTTCTCTGCTAGTCCATGGGTAAGTTCATCCTCAGGCTGCTTCCAATCTCGGCAATGAAACTAGCTGTAGCTATTCTACACCTCACAATTTAATGTGACACTATCTAGAAGGAGAGAAAGTGTCTCCTGCAGTAGTTCTTAAGGAAGAGAAATGAAGCTTTCCTTTTCCAGGAGGGCTCACTGGCTATATGTGACTTGGACAGAAATTAAGGTGAAAAATGAAGAACAGAAATGAAGTATTTAAATGAAATCAAACTAATCAAGGTACCCTGAAGCAAGAAATGAGATTAATGCATCTGAATTCAAAGTGCTGAAAATGAAGGAAGAGTGCAGCCTACCACTGAAGGAAACAAGAGGGGATGAAGGCTAGGCAGGGAATTAATAAATGTCCACTACTAGAACTATGTACAAATTTATGCATATAAAGAAATTAAATGCTGCTTCCTTTTACCAAAGCTTCTATGTTATGTTTTTTAAAATACATACATATTTTTCACATCTATGAAACTAGAGCCTCAAAACTAGAACAAATTTACCAAAGGACCAAATTAATTACTCAGAGGAATAGGATGAAAAAAGAGCCAAAGAAGAAATGTAAATTTCAATTTAATAACAATTTGGATAGAAAAATGTACTCATGTGGCACGAGGGAGGTATAATGCTTTGACTTATGAAGACTTATGATTGTAGATGGCAGGAAAATCAAAAGACCTAAAGTCAAGCCCAGACTTGGGAATACTTAACAGAGCTAGAACACTCTCTAGAGGACAACATACTCGTAAAACAATTACTACATTGAAACCAGTAAGATTTTTTACTGTAAAATGCAATTAGTTTACAATCCCAAAGCCTTGAAAAATATTTACTCAATGATAGCTGACAAAACAGAAAAAAAGGATAGGTATGCTAGAAATTGCAGAGCTGAAAGGGACAGCCGACAATGAACAAAGGAGAGCTGAGGGAGAGAAGATAGCCAAATATGACTGAGGTACGCAACAGTGATAGGTACCATTTAACAGAACAAGTGAAATGGGGGGAAAGGCCATGTTTTAAGAAAATAATTACAAGAAATTCTACCTGAAATATGTGAGAGATATTGGAAATACAGGTTTACAGTTAGTGAAGTAGATTTAAGAGTCAACAGCATTGTGGTAAGGCCAGAAGCAATGGGAGTAGATGACAGTGCAAAGGGGGTGAGCATGGAGTAAGATGTCTGAAGACAGTACGTGGGATACACTTGTACATAAAGAAAAGAAGAAGGAATACTGAGAGAGAGGAAATAGGGAAGTAGAGTGTTCCAAAAGTCAAAATGGAAGAATTCCAAGATGGAAAGAATGTCTCTTTGTCCTCAAATAATGAAGCAAGACATATAAATGGGAACAATGATAAAAACAAACTAAGCATGTTTTAAAGGCATGTGCAGCACGATATAATGGAAAAAAGGAGAGAAGTTAGAGATGGGCGGGTGCACATGAATTCACATTCCAGTTCTTCCATCTTCTACCTTTATTTACTACCTTATGCAAATTACTGAACCTCTCTAAACCATAGTTCCCTCACATGTGAAATTGAAATGGCATGTTGCAATAGAGTCAAGGATGCGAAGTCCCTAGCTTAGTGGAAAGACAATATTATACTCAACTTTGAGCTACCTTCAGGAAGATAAAGGTATTTTCTCATTCATTTCTGTATTTCCTGCCATGCTTTACACTTAGGAAACTAATAAATTTTTATTAAATCATATAGTCTCTTCAAAAAGGACAGCTGATAAGATCTGTGTTCCAAACCTTACTCTCTTGCTGGAAACAAGGGGAAGTTATACACAACCATATTTCAAGGAGGTAAATACTGCTTCACAGGTTCCAGTAGTTATTTTCAAAATGCATGAAGGCTTTTTTTCCCCTTTGAGTCAATAACTCATAAGGAAAAAAAAGAACTGTGTATAGAGATTAATCAGCAACATTATCAATATCAGCAAGATGAAATTGGAAACAAGCATTCTGAATGATGTCAAGTAAATTATTGTGCATGAACTATGATGAAAGGTATTGCATTAATTGAAATGGTAATTAGAAGGACTTATATACATGGAAAATGTTTAAGCTAAAGTATCAAGTGAGAGAAAAATTACCAAATGTATGGACATGCTGATTGCAGGTCTATCAGTATAACCGGATAGATGGATACCAACTGCAAGAGGAGGCAAAAATGAAAATAATAGTTGTGCAGAATCAGTTGGATTAAAGCAGGGGTCATAAGAAGACCATCTTGGAATACACCTCGTGGGAACAGACCAAAGAGTTTTTCTGAACTGATAGCCTAGGAGCAAGCAGGACATCAGAAACTGGCTTAAGGGAACCCATAAATTGTCCTAACTGGAATCACATAATTTTACTATAATTTTTTTCCCCTTTGTTCAACATAATTTCAACCTGAAGAAGCAGCATAAAGGAACAGAAATAGGGCAAGGAGTCTGGGTTTAATCTCTGGGTTTAAACTCTGGTTTAGTCAGTCCCTGCTCTGTCATTCATAAACTGAGTGAATTCAATTTTGTCATAGGTAACATTAGCTTACCCTGGGATTTGACCAGGTCACTAACTAATGGTTTTCTCCTCCTCCAAATAAGAATGTGAATAAAATTAAAATAGATGTGAAAAAAAATTACCCAGCTCTCGTTCTTCACTGTCATAAGGTCCTGAAAATGAGATCTTCTCTCTACCAGAAGAGCCAACTGACTTGGGCCTCAGTCCCCAAAACAGTTGGCTTAAGGGAGAATCCTGTCATGGTAAGTAGAAAGCATCTTTTTCACCAAATATCCCCCTCAGCTAATCAGCACTGGACACTGAGGAACTCTAGCACAGGACCTTTTTTAAAGGTAAAATTCCCTGCCAACCAACTTTTATCAGGACTGAATGAGCAAGAGGAAACTTAGAGCACACAGCCTAGGAAGACTACTTGCACTTTTTTATTATTTACACTCTTACCGAGTCCACTTCATTCATTAAAAGAAAAAAGCATGTAAAACCCTATTTCTGACCACCTCAACTCAAATGACCTTCATTCCCTTTGCTCTTCTACCACCTACTCCCTGGACTTCATCATCCTTTAAGGCAGTAAGAACTACTTGGTATTCTAAAATCCAATATCCCCACTACTGCCCCAACCCCTATCCTTCTAGCTCTTTCCCCAGCTCCACCGATCTCTGAATTAGTTCATGCTGCTAGTCCCTTAACCCTTCCATCTTCTTCCAATCAATCAAAGTTCTAATGGATTTCCTTCTTCAGGAATCCAACCTGTACTTTACGATCCATCATCACTCAACCACTTTCCCTGCCAAGACTCTTAAGTATTCCAATCAATTTCTTCTCTAAAGTCATCCAGTGCTCCTCTCAAACTTCCTACCTATCACTTTTTTCATCACTAATTAATCACAGCAATAAGCTTGTTTCCCTATCTTATCAAGAAAACAGAGGTCACAGGTCAAACAGTCCACAACTTCCCCTTTCCACTATGCCCCTTATACAAATTTATCACATTCAAACCCATTTTTTATTTTTCCCTTCCTCTGTCAGAAGAAAATGTGTCCTGTCTCAACTTGAAAGCCAGTTCATACATTTATGCTCCTACAACTCCAGCTTTCTCAGGGACCTTGCTGGAGCAAGTATTGCCTTTCTCTCCCATATCTTTAACCTTAGTCCACATAGCTCTGTCCCTTTAATGCTTCTGTTTCCCACACTTCCTTTTTCAGCCCATCTCTCACTTATACACTCTTCCTGGCCCATCTTATCTATTCCTATTGCTTCTACTATCATGTATAAACTGATACTCCTAAATCTGAAATTCTAGACCTTCCTCTTCAGTACCAATCCATCATTTTCAAATATTTACTGGTCAGTTCCACTTAGATGTCACACATAAATCTTAAACTTAATATATTCATGCCTACTTATTTTCCCCCAATATTCCCCCCTATATTCTTTCTCTTCATGATCCACTCAGTTTCCCAAGCCTGAAACCAGAGAGGTATCATAGGTTTCTCTCTCCACATATACAAAAGGTCACTATGTCCTGGTAATTATACCTAATAAATCTCTTGAATCCACACTCTCTCTTTCACCCAGGTCTACCACAATGCAAGCAACTTCCTGTCTACCTCAACTGTTACCTCATTGCGGGCAATCATCACTTTCTAAAATCTGCTCTCTCTGCCTCATTCTCAATCCCCTCTAATTGTTCCCACCAATACTCTTAGTTATGTTACTCAATATGAATTCGATCATATGCTCCCTCTTAAAAAGCAAAAAAAGATGAATGGCTCCTAATCACTTTAAGCATCACATTTATTTTACATAGAAGACAAACATGTGCTGTTTTCTCTGCCTAGAATGACCCCCACCATCACCACCACCTTCTGTTGGCTATCTTCTACTCATGCTATAACGACTCAGCTCAAGCCCTGACTAGTGTGGTTCAGTGGGTTGGGTGTCACTGGCTAGTGGCATGTGAGAGGTAACCAATAGATGTTTCTCTCCCTCCTTTTCTCCCTCACTTCCCTTCTTTCTAAAATAAATAGTCTTAAAAATAAAGAGACCCAGCTCAAGATTTATAAACACTGACCAAGCTCCCACACTCAGTTAGATTCCCCTCATTTGTTTCCACAGAGTTGTGCCTGCAAATAGGAAATGACCAAAAATTTTTATTCATTAAATACAGAAACATAAAGTTTCAGAAGTTACTGCTTCTAAAGATCACTGAATGTCAATTACATAGGAGTGATTTTACAAAGCTTTAAAGTGACTTTTAAGACAAAAAAATTTCACGCAAATAGTCCAAAACAAATTAGCTAATATATCTGTGCAATAAAAAAAAAAGAAGTTACACTGCTGAAGTATGAAAATTTACATTTAAGAACTAAGGAAAATAAGCAGAGCAAAAAAGAGGAATATATTACTATTATTATTTAACTCCTCCCCTTATTATAAAATTACAGAATAAAAACTATTTAATATGCAAAGGATAGATTTACAAATGAAAACAATTAAGATAGAGAAAACTATGTAGAAAATCCAAAGATAAGTAATACCAGTAAATAAGACACTATCCTTCATCAACACCCTTTTTCTTCTGTTTTTCCATCAGATTTGAAATTTCAAAAATATCCAGCTTATCACTAATTTAAAAATATATATAGGCAAGCACTGTGGCAAAAAAAAAATAGAAATTACTAAAAAATTAAAGTAAAGACTAAATATAGAATGTAATTCATTCTATCTTGTCTAAACAGCATTGGAGAAGGAGATATCTTTTTCAAAGCACGTATGCGATTAGCATACTAAGTTCGTGAGCAGCCTAACAAGTAATCATAACAAGTATTTTCAGGTAATACATGTGAAGATGCTGGGAGAGTGTAAATTAGCAAACCAGTATGCATATGGAAATGCTTCTTATATGAAGAAAGGCTTTGTTTTACAATCTGTCAAGCACCACTAACACACCAAACCAAACCAAATAAAACCAGAAACTTATCAGTTCCTTAAAGAACGAAAGCCAAAAGTTGGCATTGTTATTAAATTCCAGGAAAAATTTAATTCAACCAAACTTATATAGTGACTTGAAACTTAAGGCTTACTCCTAAAAAATCATCACTATCAAGCTGATTATGTCATTCTTGTTTTAAACTTGTGACACAGTCAAAGTCATTTTTCAATTCCTAAAGTAGACCCTTAAGCGTATTAGAAATGCCATTGGTTAAGGAGTGAAAGTTCTTACATTCAATAAATTCTTACAGAGCATGTACTATTTATGAAATTATGTATCAGAGATAATCTCATTTATTTTTGCCATTACCTCAACACTGGGTGAAATTACTAACAATCTCTTTAGTCAATGTTGAAGTAAAAAAGCTAATGAGCTTTTCTGAAAGTTCCTATGTTAGAAATGAACAGAGTTCTGGAACCTGTTAAGTTACCTGTTTGGAAATCTGAATGCTTTTTCCAATAGAAATAATGTAATAAATGGCAAAAAGAAGTTCCCAAACTAGAGGTCTACAATATAGAGGAAGCACACAGTTTTTATATTAGTTAAAAGAAGAGTCAGTTCTATAAATTACTGCTAAAATTATAAAATAGCACTTGACATTTTCTAAATAAAAGCATTTCTCATATAACTGGAACAGCCTAACTTAAAAATTACTTATTACTTTCAACAGAAGATGATACAGAGAAAATGAAAAGCAATTATCAAAATGAACTATTGAATATCTGAAATAAAATCTATCATAATGGTCATCTTTCCATAATGGTACATCTGGTTCTCATCATTGAGTACTATTTGCTTACTTTACTTTAGTAAAGAAATACTAGATGGTGTTTGTTAAGAACTGATGAGATCAAAGCTCTTACAGGAAAGTTAAGGTTCCTTGGAAGCCTAAAATCCAAACTTTGGGGGGTAAGTTCTAATTTCAGACTCTTTAAATAACAAAACATTTAAGTAATTATTAAACTATTACACAATCCCTTGGTGAACGTTTAGGACCATTAGTAAATGAAATTGCAGGTATACCAGACCACATTAAAAAGAAATAAAAATAATTGCTTTGACAAAAATATCACTGAACTATTTTATTTCAAAAATAAGGAAAGGTATTGAACAGCATTTTTCTTTTCAAGATTAAGAGAAATTAAATGGCAGCTTAAGAGAAAGAGCCAACAATGACTAAATGTTAAAAATTTCGATTCAGGAAATGTTTGCAGAATTTAATTCGTATATATTGATAACTTGAGCCTCTTTAACAACAACATTTTTGCTCTGACATCTTTCCCATCATAATCTAATAAATTCACTCTTTAATCCTATTTTGCGACTGAAATAAAACTGAAGCTCAAAGAGGTTGTATTCCCAGCACAAGCTTCTCACCACAGTATTGCTCATAACAAGGTTTAACATGGTTCTGTGGGTTATCAATACATGTTGTAAGTTAGGTGTCTCTGGATAACTTATTAATACTTCATGAATTGATACAGAGTTAAACTGCATGACAAGATCACAAGGAAAGCTACTTCCAATTGGGTAACACACGATAAAGGTGAAGAGCATAGATTTCACCACACGATGAATATTAACTTTTACAAGCAACAAACACAAAATTTTCAGTCCTGGCTTGCTTTTCCGAGTTTGAAAACGGCCAGAAAAGGCGAGGCCAGAAAGGGCTGAATCGGCTCACACCGCGAACTTCATTCCTAACTCCGGAGAACGGGAGAGTATAGAAAATCAAAGTGCCTCAGACCTCCCACCAACTATAGTTTTAAGAAAACTATAAAAAGTGTTTGTGGACAACCCACCAACTTGCAAATCTGGATAGGTGAAGGCCAAATGAAAATTAGGGCTGGAGGATGGCTGTGAAGGGCTGGACTGGGTCTAACAGGAACCGGCAAGTTCACCGTGCCTTCTCCAGACGTCGCCCGAAGCTTACCTCCTTGACAGGTGGAAATTTCTTTTTGCACTCCAGGGACAAGGCCCTTAAGTCGCTCTGCATATTCTCCAGCAGCTTCTTCACCGCCTCGGGGCTGTTGGTGCCGGACATTATCCACCACGCTCCGAGACAATTTCAGAGCGGCGCAAACTCCGGCACTGTCAGGTCCTTGGGGCGTCAGGGAGCTCCCTCCACGCGCCTCTGGACCTTCAGCAGCCCGCTTCTGGGGCTCCGCGGGGACTCCGCTGGGCCTGCGATGCCAACCCAAGCCAGACCGAGCGCACCCCGCAGCCTCCCCGCAAATCCCCCGATTTCTCTCCTCGGCGCCCCCGCAGTCTTCCTGCACTGCTAGGCCCCGCCGGCTCCGGCTGAGGAGCCTACTATGCGGGCAGGTCCCTCCCGCTGCCGCGGGGCCCAGCCACACCGGTTGTCACAAGCCAGCCCCGCAAGAAGCCTCAGCGCTACCTCCTAAAACCCCACAGAATCGCCAACGCCATTAGCCGAGTGGCCCACAATTCCGAGCGCAGCCGGGACACGTAAGCAGCACTTCCGGGCACCGCGGCCACCGCCCCCGCCTTGGCCAACCCGGGCGGGCGAGCCGCAGGCAGGGCGTGGCTAGGGGCGTGGCCACATTCGGGGCAGGCTCGGTTCCGGAAGGGGGCGACAGCGTCAGTGGGGGCTTGCTTCGTGCTCTGTTTGCCTCAGCAAAATTTGTTTCCTTTTCGGTGAAAAGTGTCTGAACGGAGCGCCGGGTATTTCTTTGCGTATCTCTTTGCGTATGTTTGCGTTAAGTTATGTCTCGGCGTAAACAATTTCCTTCCTTTAGGGTTTATCTCCATTTGATTTTGATTTTTACCTGCTTTTGATTTTTTTTGTTTTTTTTTTACCTCCGTAAGCACGTAAATTGTAATTCCTACCTGCTTTTGATTTTTTTTGTTTTTTTTTTACCTCCTGCTTTTGATTTTTTTTGTTTTTTTTTTACCTCCGTAAGCACGTAAATTGTAATTCCTCGATAGAGGTGCACTTACTGCAGAATAGCCCCACTTATTTCTTTTATCTGGAGATAAAACTTCCAGACCTTCCGCTGGCTTTCACCGAAAGTAAAGGCGAAAGTTCTTGAATTCGCAGACCAGGTGCTACGCGATCTGCCCCTCCCCCTTCACCGCCTATCTGCCTCCCTGCAAAAACGAGTTTCAGAAGCATTCGGATTCTTTGTCTCCTGCTGTATTTAGAGAGCCTTGGCACATAGTGGATGATCAATAAATATGTCTTGAATGAGTGACAACCCTACTAAAAACAGAGTTTTGATGCTCAAATAAGATATAAGTCTGAAGTGCTAAGTACACGTGAGGCAAAGTCATCTGTGCTGCTCCGAAGATCCAGGTCAATATGCTTTTGTCCAAGACATTTGAGTAGGAAGTAGAGAGAGGTAGCATGAAACCCCGAACCAGGGTAGAGGTAGGAGATGAAGAAATAAACACCTTTAGACAACTGAGTTGTTGACATATTTACAGCATGCAAGACAGATTGTCAGTGTGTGGCAATGTTCAGCTGTAAAATAAGGACTTGCACCACAATTATTTTGTAAACAAATTTTTTTTTCTGAGAAGCATCAAAGTAAAAATGGATGAAGGTCGCGAATGAGGTTAAGAGTAGTAAGCTCCTAGAAGAGGAATGTGGATCATTTGTGCCTATTACACAGCTCCTATGATATTAAGTTTTATGTAGTAAAAACTGAATTTAGAAAAAAAAAGCTTAGGTGGAATATATGGCAGGCATTATTCTTGAGGCCTCAAGGAGCCTTTTTTTTTTTTAAGATTTTATGTATTTATTTTTAGAGAAAGAAAGGGAGAGAAACATTAGTGTGTGGTTCCTTCTCACTGCCACCAGTCAGTACATCGAGATCCTCCAGTGAGGGCTCGAGGAGCTTTTTAAAATGATTTTCTGGTCCCGCCCATTGTGGTCACAAAGACCGGATGTTGCTTCCCAATCAGGGCACCTACCCAAGTTACCGGTTCAATCCACAGTCAGGGTACCTATGAGAGGGCAAGTAAGCAATGCTTCTCTTTCTCTCTCTTTCACTCTCTCCCTTTCTCTCTAAAAGCAATGGAAAATATCCTCAGGTGAGGATTTTTTAACTAAAAAAATATTTAAATGATCTAATAATTGGCCCAGTAGTCTAGGATCAAGTGTTTGCCCAGTGTCTTTCCCTATTTAACCACTTTTTCTTTTAAAATTTAATTTTTTACTAGTAGTAATTTTGGCATTATTGACTCAAAATCAACTTCGTTAGAGTCTTTTTTTAAAAAGATTTTATTTATTTATCTTTAAAGGGGAAAGGAAGGAGAGAGGGAAAGAAACATCAATGTATGGTTGCCTCTCATGTGTCCCCTGCTGGAACCTGGCCTGCAACCCAGGCATGTGCCCTGACTGGGAATCGAACCGCGATCGTTTAGTTCACAGGCCCGCACTCAATCCACTGAGCCACACCAGCCAGGGTTCCTTAGAGTCTTTTACATCTCTCTTATATATAGTTGAAGGAATGCAATTGGAATTCATTCATTAAAAACCAATATTTTCAGTGATTGAAAAAATAATATTTACTTAAGGTGAAATTATTACCTATATCTAGTATTCTGTAAATTTCTTTTTAAAAATAGTTTTCTACATACATATGCCCAGAGAGATGGTCCTACCCAGAAACAATGCATGGTTTTATACCAAAACAAAGCAAATTAGCAAAGGTAAAAACAGTTTTTGGTTTTGTAAGTTAAGAAAAGAGCTAAATTCAGTAGTTAGCTTTCTAAAGACACAATAATTTCTTTTTTGGTAGCAAAAACAAAATTCAAATACATAGTGTTCTTAAGTACTTCAAGAAGTACTTTCTTGTTTTAGTTAATCTTTATTATATTTTTCTCATTACCATTTAGTCCCCTTAAACCCCCATCCCAACAGACTCCACACTGTTGTCCATGTCCGTGAGTCCTTTTGTCTTTTTTGCTCCATCCTGCCACCCGCTAACCTCCCCTCCAATAGCTGTTATATCTGTTCTCCATCTATGAGTCTGTCTCTGTTTTGCTTGTTAATTCAGTTTGTTCATTAGATTCCATGTATGAATGAAATCATGGTATTTGTCTTTCTCTGACTGGCTTACTTCACTTAGCATAGTATTCTCTAGGTCCATCCATACTGTCACAAAAGAAGTACTTTCAAAATCATAGCACACTTATAAATGCTGGTATGAGTGTATAATGGTCTTCTGTGGCTACAAAATCTGTCTTCATTGAAAATTATATTAATAAATGCCTAATAAACTTAATCTTGTATTACCATAAGTAATGCCTTCATGGCATTATCAAGTACTAGTCAAGCCTCAGGCCCTGAAGTCAAAAACCCTCAGTTTGAATCTCAGCCCTATTAGTACCTGGGTGATTCTAGCAATTCATTTAACCTCTCTAATCTTCGGTTTCCGCATCATTAAAAGAAGACAATACAAGTGCTTTCCTCTAAATGAGATATTGCTGGTAAAGTACAATGCCTGGCACACATTAATTAAGTATTGCAAGTATTGCATATATGTTTTAAGTAGGTAGTAGAAAAAGATAACTTGTTGCAATCATCATTCACTCTCTCTTTTATTAACTTCTAACTAGACTTAATTACCAGCAAGATTTAACCTTTTAGTTGAAAATTAGGAAACCCATGTATATTTCTGAGCCTTTGTTATGAATCTTTTAGAAAATTTCTTTGGCCTTGGCTGGTGTGGCTCAGTAGATTAAGTGGGGGCCTGCAAACCAAAAGGTTCCTGATTCACTTCCCAGTCAGGGCACATGCTTGGGCTGCAGGCCAGGTCCCCAGTGGGGGACACATGAGGGGTAACCACACATTGATGTTTTCTCCCTCTATCCCTCCCTTCCCCCTCTCTAAAAAAATAATAAAAAAGAAAATCTATTTTACCATGAGCAAGTGTTCATATTTAACAAGAAAACTTGTCTAATATCTATCTCAGCTCAATGATGAAATACAAATATTACCCAGTCTACCTCTCTAGGTGTTCAGTCCTTCAGTTTCACCATCATTCATTTATTCTCCTCTTGGGTTTTTCTGTCTTCTGCCTACTCCTTAGATATTAGTATTTCCTAGAATTCTAGTCTCTGCTTTCTTTTTTTCATTTATCATCCCAGAGTGATCTTATGTACACTAGTGGCTCGATTACTACCAATCTATTGATAGCACCCTGCATAACCTCCACATTGACAAATACCAACAGGGTGTTCAGATTAACAGAAATACAACAACAGAGACACCACTTGGGTTTACTTACCTAAGGGACGCAGAAGGGAATGTAGATGCAATATCTGCTAAGAGATAAAAATGAAAGCTTCCAAGCCTTCCAAATATTCAAACTTTCTGGAGTATGTAACATCAGACCTGGAAACGTCACTTCCCCTTCTGGTCCTACCCTTACAGACACAAAGGTAGCTTGGTGCTATACATAGCATTCTCTAGAGATCACGTCATCTAGGCAAGGTAGCTCATCAGTCTTACATTATATAATGCCCAACATGATAGCTAAGTTGCAGTACAGAGGATATTCAGACATAAACAAATCCTTTTTTCTCAGCTTCCCTAGACCAACACAGCCTAGTCCAACTATGTTCCTGAATTTAGGACTATGGGACTAAAACAAGAAACTGTTGCCAGACACCTAAAAAATCATAATATCACTGCCCTGGCTGGTGTAGCTCAGTGGATTAAGCGCGGGCCTGCAAACCAAAGGGTTGCCGGTTTGATTTCCAGTCAGGGCACATGCCTGGGTTGTGGCCAGGTCCCCAGTAGGGGGCATTCGAGGGGCAAGCACACATTGGTGTTTCACTCCCCCTCTCCTTTCCTTTCCCTCTTTCTAAAAATAAATAAAAAAATCTTTAAAATAAATAAATAATCATGATATCGAGCTCTCACACACAAACTTACAACTGCAGAGCTCTTACGTGAGATCCAGACATTGCCTACTCTGCATCTTTACCTGCGAGTCTCATTGGCGCACCTAACACTCTTCCCAGCAAATGGAGTTAGTCCTCTCTGTACATTACCAATGAAAGGCATCATCACCCACTGGTTGCCCAAACCAGGAACCTAAGAATCAAATTTGACTTTTCCAGTTCCCTCATCCACTGCATCTAAGGGGAATCAGTTCCATTCATTCATTGAATTTTCTCCATTCTCAACTAGCTTGATCCAGGCCATCATCATCTCCGGTTTAAAACAAGTTTCCAAAGTACCATTCCTACCTCTAAGTCCATTTTCAATTTATTTTTCCCACACTGATCACAGAGTCCTCTTTCTGAAATGAAAATATGAAGCACTTTTATGATTTTCTATTATTTTCACATTAAAGTTCAAACCCTTTACATAGTGTACCTCTACTGCTAAAAGTTAATCTAAAAGCTAACTTTTAGATTAACTTTTAGCAGTAGAGGTACAAAGAAATAATACATGAGAAAACAGAGGAAAGGAATTTCATAAAGCCAGGCCCTATGGGAATACAGAAAACCTTAGCATTACCAACTGCTTGATTAATCTCAGCCGTAGATGTTTTTGCTTCGTTTCTTCTCCCTTCTCTAGTACCTAAGTACCACCAAGACACATCTACTCATGTCTCTGCTAAGATTTCTCCTACTTATGATAACCAATTACCTCACTATTAATTTTATGTGTATGGAGATTCAACCTTCTCATAGCTTCTGCTTCTTCATGTCTTTGGCTACCTCATGGCCTCTGCTGTTTGTCTTCTTTCTCTGTGTCTGTTTAACTTCTAGCTCACTATCCTACCAACTATATACTTTGTCTTTCTGTATCACATTCAAGTTTCTAAAGAAAAAGAATCTAAATAATCCAGAAAATAAAATATAGATGGTGTATTCTGTTGTGCTATGTATGCTCTTTGCCAGACCACCTCCTAAATCACTGACAACAGTACAGGTTAACTGTCCTTGAAACATGGGACACCGTGGTTCAAACCGTTGTAGGACGGTCAATTGGTTTATGTGGTCAGGATAAGGGGGTCACAAAGTACAGAACATGAGCATCTATAGTGAAGAAAATGTAACAGATCTGTAGTTGAACGAATTAATAGGAACTATCAAATGTGTTTATAGATGTTTTCCTACCCACTTTTTTGAGTAATTATATTTTAAGTATTATTCAGTTTTTATGATTGAAGATTAAAACTGTTAAACTCATAATTAATAGCTACTATGAATTTAACTTTAGATTTACTTTAGTTAGTCTCACTCTAATATTTTTCTCTTTGTCATCATTCATTCTCTCTCTGATTTACCTTTCCTGAAATTAACTCATTTTCATGGTTTTCTTTTTCAAAGAATTTTACTTAATCCAGAAATGATTAGTCTTTAATACCTCTTGGTACATGCTGTCCATGTACTTCCTAAAATTTGTTCTCAAAGAATCCCTAAAGCTTTAATTTTCAGAATTAGAGGTTATAACTTACTGACTGGTTTAAATTACATACTGACTGGAGATTTCTTTACAGAATAAGGAAATGATAACACAAGACAAATTAGGAGTAGAGAACCTAAAATTTACTATTTCAAACTCTGCGTTCCTAGATGTAAGAATAAGTTGGTTATATGTTTCTTATAGCTACTCTCCAAAATTATTTTGTAAACATTTTATTTTCTGTCTTTATGAGAACTGCTTTCAGGACATAAAAATGATTCTTGTATGCGGCACATCCAAGTTTATTTTGAATTGTGTGCAGTGACAGTAACAGTGAGGTAACAGAGAAGGAACTGGTTTATACTGCCTCCCTGTCTAGATTACTTCCTGTGGCCTCCGTTTAACCTGTTCTCCTCTGACTGGTTCTTCCCGCTTCTCAACCTACTGCTTTTTCACCAAATGGGCACATACACTTGCACACTCTTATCCTTCCTAGTTAGACCTATCTTAATGCAGTTAACACATCTATGTCCAGCTGCTTGACTAGACACCTCAAAATGTGGTTTAGAGTTACAAGACATCCCATAAAGGCCCTCACAGAGGCAGGGAGTCATGTTGTGTTAGCTCAGTGTTTCCTAACTGGCAAAATCGGGAGAGAGATGGTGTATGCAAAGCAGCCAAAGTCCTCCTCTGAGTCTGGAGAGAGTTGCCCTTTATGGAGCAACTGAGTGAGAAGCTCTCTGCTAAATGCATTTACTATCTCATTTAACT
>PVKM010006570.1:0-43882 GCA_004027735.1 Carollia perspicillata | reverse complement strand
GCAGGGAAACAGGAAAGGTGTATTCCCCCAGGATAACTAACATATCAACCACACAGTAATTGACTCAGTCTCTTGGAGCAGTTTGGCACACATGGAATCCCCTAACCTGATCCTCAGGTGTAGTTTCTGTACCTACAAAGCTACAGAACTCACCTGGGACCTCGGTGACTCTAACAGGGTTGTGACCTTTGGGGCCCTACCTGGGTGTGGCTGGCCTCCCTCTTAAACACCTCTGACCTCCTCCATTTCAATGTAATAGGACTCATGTCCATAGAATTCTATGAGAACACACAGCCCAGTTTGCTGCAGGACCCAACAGCAACAAGCCATCTTTCCCAGGAAAGATTCTTCCCCTTGCCCAGCAAAGAGTCAGACAACATCAGGGTTTACAATTTATTCTTGCTGAGAGGTAAACTCATCCTAGTGAACTGAAAGTCCCATGTCCTGGAAACCCCTCTGTCCCAAGCAAACCAGGACAGTTGGTCACCTGCCAGTCAGGTTCCTCATTTACAATGGGTCTCTTATCCTCCTGTTCCCCAGACCTCACCTGGGTCTGCTCCAGAGTATCTGCTGCCTCATGCCCACCACTCAGAATATTCAGAACAGCTCCTTCTGGGTCAGGGAAGGGGCCAGCCTGGGCTGGGTGAGTTGCTGAGGACAAGGTTGGAATCAGAAGAGATCAGGAGACTGAGGAGGAGTTCCTAAGGAAACAGCTATTGGAGAGTTAAATCAAAGTCTCCTGTCTTTTATCTAGTGTCTGCGTGTATTGCTGTGCATACAGAATGAGGATTAAACCAGTAACTGGTAGCAGGTAAAACTTTCAACATTTACAATGACTGGAGATAATGGAGAACTATTAAGGGGAAACCTGCCTTAAACCCTATTTGCACATGAGCAGAATGTGAGCTATTAAAATAT
This sequence comes from Carollia perspicillata, assembly GCA_004027735.1. Classification (NCBI taxonomy): domain Eukaryota; kingdom Metazoa; phylum Chordata; class Mammalia; order Chiroptera; family Phyllostomidae; genus Carollia; species Carollia perspicillata. The sequence continues at coordinate 42,964 of PVKM010006570.1, read as the reverse complement.
AAATAACAAAGAGAGTAAAACTTTGTGGGTCAATTAAAGACAGCTGTAATGATTATAGTAATTTATATTTAACTACCATGGGGCATAGTGATTACAAGGCATTGTTGTGTCACGTAAATCATACACAAAGATCTTTGTGATCCGTGTACTAAATATTAGTCATGTGCTCTGGTAGTAGGTTCAAAGCCATTAAAGGTCATTTTGGTTGGCCTAGTCTTGGGATTTTTTGCTCCAGGGAAATTAGGGAGTTAAAGAGTGGGTAAGCTTGTTACAGGGAGGACCAATATAAAGATACTTCTAAAAAATTACTGCCATCCTTAGTTATTAAAGAATTCTGAGAAAAAAAATCAAAATACTGCAGATTTTAATTAATCCTCACAATAACCCTGGAAGGGAATTCCTACACAATGGCCTTCCTTGTTTAAAGCCACCAGTTGTTAGAGGCCACAAAAGAGTCACTTTGTCTGCAGTTGCTTCCCTGTTCTGGCTTAATTCATAAGTGTTACAATGTTCTTTAAAATAAGTCTGGTATAAATATAAACTGACTATTAGTGTATTAATAATTTCCAATTATCATGAGACAAAATGATCTCACCACTAAGAATTTCTGAGAAATGACCTTACATACCAGCTTAAAGAAATAGAAATGTTTGTTAGAGGGAAATTTAAAATTATAGATTAACTCTCTGTCATTAAAATGTTTTCGTGTATTAATCCATGTATATCTGCAGGGCTCCTGCTATGAGTACAATGTTAGGTGCTACGGACATGAAAACAGCTTTGGATAGAAATGAAGTAATAATTACAGTAATGTGCATGGTGATGATCTAGAAGTCTAAATGAGCCAGAATATGCTGTTAATAAACCAAGGACTGGAATTCAGCAGTTCTAAGAATGGACACATACAATTGGAGGATTCTTGAAGACCAGCATTTGCCCATACCTTGGCTTTGCAGTTTGGGTCAGATGAAATGGTCTTTAATAACTCCAGGAAAGTGGATAAGGGAATGCTTTCACATACAAAATCTCATTTGTATAGCGTCCCCATGAAATAGGTAGGGCAAATATTATTTTCCACTTTTTGCAGACAAGAAAATGAGCTCAGCAACAGTACGCTGCTAGGAATCACAAAGACTGGATGGCAAAGTTAGCAGCTAACCAAATGCTCCAAGTTCTCTTGTGGTGCTCCTGTCTATGATGAAGCACTCTCAAAGCGTTTCCAAAGTCAGCCTTTCGCCTTCATCTTCAAGTTACCCCAGCCCAGTTACCATCTCCAGACTCCAGCGCTACTGTGCTCAGTCCATAAATCCATCCCACCAGGACCACCTGTTCATTTCTCTTTTTAGCCACAGAGTTAGAGAAATCCATAGAAATGTTTACTTTTTTTTTGGTTCTTTTTTTCTTTTTTTTTTCAATTATAGTCTTCAATATTATTTTGTATTAGTCTCAGGTGGACAGTAAAGTGGTCCCCCTTGATACTGCAAGTACCCACCTGGCACCATACATAGTAATTAAAATACCATTGACTAGATTCCCCAGCTGTGCTTTACACCCCCATGACTACTTTGTAACAACCAATCTGTACTTCTTAATCCCTTCACCTTTTTTCACCCAGTCTCCCAACACCCTTTCCCCGCCACCCCCCGCAACCATCAGTCTGTTCTCTATATCTGAGTCTGTTTCAATTTTGTTTGTTTGTTTATTTTGTTCTTTAGATTCCACACATAAGTGAAATCATATAGTATTTTTCTTTCTCCAAATGATTTATTTCACTTAGTATAACACCCTTTGGGTCTATCCAGGCTATCACAAATGGTAAAATTTCACTATTTTTTATGACCAAGTAATATTCTATTTATATATATGCACCACAGCTTTTTTACCCACTCATCTTTGATGGGCAACTTGGGTTGCTTCCATATCTTGGCTGTTGTAAATAATACTGCTATGAACATAAAGATATATATACTCTTTCAAATTAGTGTTTTGGGTTTCTCTGAAATATACCCAGAAGTAAAATCACTGAAGGAGGCAAGGATGTACAATGGATAAAGACAGTCTATCAGTAAATTGTGTTGGGAAAATTAGACAGATATATACAAAAAAAATGAATCTAGACCACTTTACTATACATATACAAGAATAAACTCAAAATAGATTAAAGACTTCATTATAAGACTTGAAACCATAAAACTCCTAGAAGAAAACATAAACAGTAAAATCTATGACATCTCTCTTAGCAATATTTTTTTCTGATACATCTCCTCGGGCAAGGGAAACAAAAGAAAAAAATAAACAAATTGAACCACATCAAACTAAAAAGGTTTTGCACAGCAAAGGAAACCATCAACAAAATAAAAAGACAACCTACTGAATAGAAGAAGACATTAGCCAATGATATACCACATAAGAGGTGAAGATCCAAAATTCATAAAGAACTCATACAACTCCACACCAAAAAACAACAACAACAATCCAATTTAAAAATGGTCAGAGGACCTGAATAGACATTTCTCCAAAGAGGACATACAGAGGGCCAAGAGACATAAGAAAAGATTCTTGACGTTACCAGTCATCAGAGAAATGCAAAATAAAACAACGAGATATCACCTCACATCTGACAGAGTGGCTATCATCAATAAAACAATAAACAATAAGTGCTGGTGAGGATGTGGAGAAAAGGGAACCCTTGTGCACTGTTGGTGGGAATGCAGACTGTTGCAGCCACTATGGAAAACACTATGGAGTTACCTCAAAAAATTCAAAAAGGAATGTTAACTTTTAAGACTAAGGGAAGACAAAAGCATGAAAACAATAAACTTAATTTAGTAGGTTTCAGCCCACGGTTTGGTTTGCCTGACAGGGTATATGGACTTCCAAAGACAGAGGTCTCCTTTAACTCCTTCCTGTCCAAGAAGGTAATCTGTCAGTTCTTGGGCCATTCTCTTACCTACTTCAGGTCCTTCTTCCCCTCTCCTGGAGAAGGGGTTAAAATGAATCTCTAGCTACTCTGTTACCACATTAATACATAGAAGGAAGAAATTATTACATTCACCATAGTTGTGTATCACATTACTAACCCTTGTTCATATGCACTCAGCAGCTTTCATCCCTGCCTGAAAAAAAGAAGAGTACACATTCCAACAATATCTTATGGCAACCTGCATACTCCAATGGAGAAAGGAGTTCCCAAGATGGGAAATATGCAGCATTTGAACCTGCCAACTGAATGGCACCTTTTTCCACCTTCAATTTAAAAAAGCATTTCCACTTTTTTGCCCTTCATTTCCAAGAGGGATTTTACAAGAGGATGCTAGGCTCTCAAGGTGTTGGCAAATCTTTGATATATGAAATAGGGATCTCTCCTAGCATATCTCCAAAGAACCAAGACACTTTCTGCAAATCATTCCATCTGTGTACAGAAAGAAGCCAAGAGGGACAGTATAGAATAATGGCTACGAGCTTGAGCTCTGAAACCAAACTGCTCTGGAATTGTGTTCCTACCGTTTGCTAGCTGCACAATACTGGCCAAGTTACTTAATGTCCCTGAGATTCTATGTCTTCATCTACATAAAAAATAGTTGGCCCCAATCCGATAGCTCAGTTGGTTAGAGCATCAGCCTGATACACCAAGGTTGCAGGTTCAATCCCCAGTCAAGGCACATATAGTAATCAACCAATGAATGCATAAATAAATGGAACAGCAAATCAATGTCTGTTGTTCTGTTTCTCTCTGTCTCTCAAATCAATAAATAAAATTTTTTTAAATAGCTGGCATTAATTGAACCCATACTATGTGCTAAGAACTACATATGCTAAGTTTCACATGCTTTGCACACATTATCTCATTTAATCCTAACCATGGCTCTGTGAAGGAGATGCTATTGTCACCATTTACTAGGTAAGAAAATTGAAGCACAAAGAGGTTAAATAGTTTGCCAGAGATTGACAGTATATGACTGTAAATGATGAACCCACAATTCAAACACAAGCAGTCTGATTCTAAGACCCATGCTTTGAATCATTTCCTTCTTCATAGTGAGGCTGAAAGGATTACATGAGCTAATATAAGTTAAGGGCCCTTACATAGTGTCTGACACATAAACAAGCCGTAAGTAAATGTTAACTGTAGTATAATTTGTAGTACTGCCATTTGTTCCAAGAAATTCCTGGACCAGGATCTATTTGCATCTATTGAAGTTAATTGCCCTGAGGTATGTGTCTTGCAATTGAACTGGCAGACCTCTAGTATTACCTAAACAATCTGTGTATTATGGATTGCCTGATTAAGAGATAGGCTGAATGGTTGATAATTTTTTCATTTGCCCATGAGAAAAAACTCCTCATACTAGAAAGAGATATGAAGTCTCTTATAAAATGTTTTAAAAGAATGGTATATTGAGCAATAGCTAGCAGAATTGCAGGCAATACCTAGATTATAAATGGTTCTATTTCAAGAGTTCATTTGTCTGTTGTTATAAACTCTGAATACATAAAACTAATTTTACAAATAGTGGTTACATTCCAAGACTATTCACAGAAGTTTATTTAGCCCATTTTAAAGCTCAATGACAAAAATCATGCCACTATAACCCAAGGGCAGGCCTAGGTAGGAACAACAGTCCATGTGATTAAAGAATAAGAAAAGTATCTTTCCTGGTACAAAGGAAGGTTAGTATAGAGTATGTTACCGTATGTTTTGGACTATAGGACGCACTACCCCGCACCCCCCAAAATTTTGGAGGAACAGTGGTTGTTAATGCTGCTGTTGAGTTGTTTACATTTACATTGGTGAAATATTATGTTATTTATGTTATTAAATATTTTACCACATTTTTTGCTTCAAAATTTTTTCCCTGTTTTCCTCCTCTAAAACCTAGGTGCATCTTATGGTCCGAAAAATACAATAGTTATCTACTGCTCTATAACAAATTTCCCCTAAACTTACCATATTAAAACAATACACATTTATTATCTCACAGTCTGTGTGGGTCATCTGGGTTGGCTTACCTGGGTCGTTCTGCTCAGGAACTCTCATGAGGTTTCAGTCAACATCACTCAGACTGCAGTCATCTGAAGGCTTATCTGGGGAGATCCACTCCCAATATGACTCACTCACATGGCTGTTGGCAGGAGGCCTCAGTTCTCCATCACTCGGGACTTTCCATGGGGCTACCTGAGTTCCTCATGGCAGGGTACCTCTGGCTTCCTCTAGTACAAGTGATCGTAGAGAACAAGAAGGCAGCTGCAATGCCTTTTATGACCTAGTCTTGTCAGTCATGCATTGTCACTTCTGCCAGATTCTATTCATTATGGGCTGTAAGCTACTCATAAGCACAAACCATACTCAATGGGAGGGGGAACTAAGCTCCACCGTTTCATATGATGTGTATCCCAGAATTTTTTTAACATATCTTAAAATCCCCATGGAGTTTTTGTTGTCCTCCCATCACTCTCTTTAGGGACCCAGTTATAAAAAACAGTTAAATTGGAATGCAGAACTTCCCAACAAAGTTTATTGTAAATTTTTAAAAAATCCATGCTCTTGCCTCAACTTTTCTTGAAAACATCTCTCTTTCTTTAAATGGAATTTCATTTGAAGAATTTACACTAAAGAGATAGCTATCATACTCCTGGAATATCTGCTTTATTCATCTATATCTCTCAGTAGAATATCAAGCACTATAATAAACAAATAAAAACAACAACCTACTCCCAATCAATGGATTAAGATATTTGGAGTTAGGAGAGGAAACTTCAGTAGGCTCTTTACCTTCTGCTGATAATGACCTTAGTGCCCTGATTATTGAATATTCTAGGTCTTGGGAATCATGAAATCTCTGATCGTTTCCCAACCTGACTCCCATGGCTGCAGCTCTATGAGAATATTGTGGGCTTTTGGAAGTGAAGGATTGTCCTGGAGTTCCAAAGCAGATGATGTTTTTGCATCTGAGACATGCAAAATTCTAAAGCATCATCTGAATCTTCGGAGGAAAATGATGCTTCATGTGATGTTTTATTATATTTTTTGAAACTTGAAATGTGGTGATCCATGTAGACTGTTGTCAAAAAACAACATTGATAAATACTGGATAAATACGAGTTTGCACTATAATTCAACTCCAAGGGGGAGCTGGGTGCTTAAACTTATACAATGATTTCCCCTGACCCTGTTTTGTTGTTGTTTTTCATCTTTTGAGATTTAATCCCATTTGAGAATATAATGAAGCGTAAGGGACTTACTCAAGATAATATGCATACCCACAAAATTTTGCGCATACGTTTAAGACCTCCCAAATCCCAAAAACCCACCCAGGGAACTTGTTAAACAGAACGAAAGGCCAGCATTAGATACTTCTACTAGATTTTCTGTGCTTGGGTTTAGTCCGTATTGTGAGTACTTGGAGGCAAAAGGAATGTGGAGTTCAGCACACAGAGAACAACACATATTTGCTGAAAAAACAATAGTAAATATACATATGAGGAGACAGAACTGCTGACAACCATAAGCCTCGCCCTCTCCAAGTTGACCCGCCTGTGCAGCAAATTTTGCCAAATTGCCGGAGAGCAGCAACTCGGGAGAGAAAAGCTGCTTGACTGAAAGGGCTAAACTGGTTTTCCACAGGTCATCCTAAACCGAGATCCATCGCAAGATTTTTCCCTCCTTCGGCGGAGCGAACTCCCAGCGCGGGCGGGAGGGTTCGATTCTACCCGGTGAGCCCGTGGACCCGGCTTCCCGCCGCAGCTGTCCCACAACGAGGGCAAGTGGAAGGGCTGTGCGGGGCTGGGGCTTCTCCTGTGAGCGTCCCTCGGGCGGAGGCCGGCGGGGACGAAGGGCGGGCGCGGGAGCCTGAGGGGCGAGGCGCGCGCCCCTGCCCGGCTCGCGGAACCACAGCCCGGCTCCGCGGCCTGCGCGTCCCCGCGTCTACCCCTCCCTCACGCACCTCGCCGGCGGCCGCTCCGGCGCACGCGCGCGGTCTCGCGCAGGGCGGGGTGAGGCGACGGCCGCGGGCGCCCGGCCCCGAACCTGTCAGACCCGCGGAGCCGGCCTGGAGCTGCGGGCGCTGCAGGCGTGAGATCCGCGGCGTGCCCCGCGGCTCCGGGCCGAGCAGAGCGAGCCGGACACGCCGAGCCGGCCGGGGGCGGGGAGATGAGCGGCCGCCCTTCGGTGGCACCCCAGAGAGACGCGCCGCCCCCTCGCGGAGCCGCGGCGCCTCCGAGCTGGCCCTGCGCCCCGTGCCGCCGGGAGCTTCGGAACTTGTGGGCTCAGATGGAGCGCCTTTAATCAAGGACGCGTTTCGTTTTCCACAGGATGGGGAGGGACGTACGGCCGTGCCATCGGGAGCTGGCGCCCCAGTGAAGCCGGAGCCCGCCGGCCGTCCGCCTGCCCGGAGCCGTTCGGCGCAGCCTCTGCCATGGCCGGATCCGGTGCGTGGAAGCGCCTCAAATCTCTGCTGCGGAAAGATGATGCGCCGCTCTTTTTAAATGACACCAGCGCCTTCGACTTCTCAGACGAAGCAGGGGACGAGGGGCTTTCTCGGTTTAACAAACTTCGAGTTGTGGTGGCAGATGACGGCTCTGAAACCCCGGAAAGGCCTATTAACGGGGCGCACCTGGCCCTCCAGGCCGACGACGATTCCTTACTGGACCAGGACTTACCCTTGACCAACAGTCAGCTGAGTTTGAAGGTGGACCCCTGTGACAGCTGCAGCAAACGGAGGGAGTTGCTGAAGCAGAGGAAAGTGAAAACCCGATTGACCATTGCTGCCGTTCTGTACTTGCTTTTCATGATCGGAGAACTTGTAGGTGAGTTGTGTTGCCAACTCACTTGCCATGTCCATTTGTCAAGCTTTAGATACATACATGTGCTTTGAGGTTTAAACTTTCTGTTCATGAAGCTTGTTATTTATCAAGATACTGATCTCTTGTCATGTGAAAAGGCCACACAGTTTCAAAGTGCAGCTCAGTCTAAGTACAACATAAATTTATTGTATACCTTCATTGTATGTTATGTAACTTCCTCTTTTAAAAAAAGAATGGCGATAAAACACCAGGTTAAAATAGTGCATGATTCTAAAGTTACTTAGAATCATAAAATTTTACAGTATGGCGGGATCTTAGTGAACACCTGCTCCACCTTTTTTCACATAAAGAATCTAAGGCCCCAGAGAGGTTAAATTGGTTGTAAGGAAATTACATGGTTAGTGGTAGAGTCACATCTCCAGTCCCAGTCTCTTGATTTTTTTCTGTACATTTGACTTATGTGGTCTCTTTATACTATTTTCCACTGGATTTATATCCAAGAGGTTTGCAAAATTAAATACTACCAACTAATACAAAAGTTATTCATTATAAGGAGGTTCTGAAAGGAACCAGAAAATGGCTCCCCAGAGTTTATGGTCTTGGTTTTATTTTTTCATTTTTTCATTGTTTAGAGATTCATTTCTCAGTCACTTTGGTGTAACTGCTAATTTATCTGAGTGGCCATTTACAAAGTGACATTAAAGCAGGGAGTTCGTTTTCCTGTGTTGTCTCTTAGTGATGGAACATGACAAGGACAGAGGTGGCAATCCAAATTTAAGGTGATGGTGGGAGGTTAAATGTCCGAAAGTTGTATACATGTCCTACCTCATTTCATGTCACTCCTCCCCACTGCTCACTTCAGCCAAGCCGGCCACAACTCAGAAGCTCTTTCCTGCCCTTAAGGCCTTCACACTGGCTGGTCCCTCCATCTCAGTGGCTTTCAAACTTTTTTGACATCACCAGAGTAAGAAACAATTAACATTGTGACTTGTGTAGGTGTACATCATACATATGTATATGTACATATATAAATGTAAATATATGTATAACTGAAACAAATTTTATTTCATATCATGTGTTTTAATATTTTACCAATTGTAGTCCCACCCCATTTAGTTGTTTGTATGGTCCACAAATAGAGCGGGGTCTGCAGTTTGAAAAACACTGCTTTATGTGGATTGCCTTTTCCCAAATCTTCTTTTGGCAGGTTTCTTGTTATTGGTGTCTCTCAAAAGACTCCTCTGAGAGACTTTATCTGATTAACTAAAATATACCTTTCTTCTCCCTTGTTCCCTCCCCAACTTTAAAAGCCCTCAACATCAGAGGTTATCTTTTTTGTATATTTACTTGTTTAGTATCTGTCTTTCTCTACTGAAATACAAGCTGAATTCCCAGCACCTAGAACAATGATTGGCGCAGAGTAGATACTCATTAATTTTTTTGTTGAATTCATTTTTAATGTGTTAGAGAATTATAAATGCTTAAGCTGTGAAGAAATTAAAAGATGGGAGTGAAGCTATGGCCAGATGAAGCATGGTGTTAGCAGACTAAGACTCAATGACTTACACAAATTCATGTAACTACAATATTGAGTTATTCAAACTTAGTGATTTTTGTTAATATTTAGTATTTGAAGATAAAATCACATTAATCACAATTTTCCCCTGTAAAATTAATTTAGAATTTATTTTGCCAAAAAATTATTCAGATATAATTGTCCTGACTCAACTAATTTTAAAATCTTTCATTTGGCAAATGTTTTGTGAAAACCACAATAAGTATTTCCTTTCAAATACTGACTTTATTTTGAAATACAAAAATCTTTTATTAAACAACACAGATTCTAGTACTTAGTATGGGCATTAACAATAGTATTTAGAATGTAATATAGAATTAAATTGAATATAGTACAGCACTTATTAAAGTATGTCAGAAGAACCTAGAAATAAAGCACTTTTTGTAAGCATGGAGTACTTTTTTAAATGAAGTAATTTGAATACTGAAAGAGGAGATGATTTTGAATCTGGCTTTGCCACTACCTTGCTCTGAGACCTTAGACAAGGTCCATTCTTCCATTCAGTATTTTTTGAGGGTTTACTATATGTCAGGCACTGTGCTATGTGTTCTGGCTATACGATGGAGAACAGAAGTATTATGATCCCTACTATCTGAAGCATTTAGTCTAGTGGAAGACACAAATGTTAAACAAATAAACACACAAGTAAATTTAGAATTCCAATGGTCTTAAGTACTAAGAAGGAAAAGAATAAGGCACTATAAGACATAGTAACCAGTGAGACATACTTTATGTATGAGCCAAGTAGAGTTAAAATTAAAAAAAAAAAAAAAGAATAGTAGGAGTTATTCCATGGTCGGAATCAAATGGGGTAGAGGAGTTTTCCAAGTGAAAAGAACAGCATTTATAAAGGTCCTAAAATGGACCTTTTAAAAGGACCTAAAAAGAAGGCCAGTTTGGCTGGACTGTAGAAAGCAAGAGGGAAAGAGGCAAGGGTACCACATCAGGCAGGTCCTGGTAGATTGTATTAACTGAGTGCAGTTTTTCATTCTAAATACAATGGGAAGTCAGTGAAGGCTTTTAAGCAGAGAGTGACATGATGGGATTTACCTTTTTAAACGATTACTGGCTTTTATTTGGAGACTGGATTGGAGAGTGCGAGATTGGAAGCAAGTAAACTATTGCAGAAGTCCAGATAAGAGATAATTATGGCCCAGACTAAAATGGATGGGGAAAAGTATACTGATTGAGAAATATTCTAGAGGTAACATTGACAAGCTGGGCTAGTGGTGTGGATGTGGGGGTTGATGGGAGAACAGTGTCAGGAATAATTCTGACATTTCTCACCTGAGCAGTTGAGTATATGGGAATGTATTTCATTTCTGAAGCTGGGAGGAAATACAGAGCAGCATTTAGACATGATTGGTTTAAACATGTTATAATATGTAGGTGAAATAGCCAAGTAAAGATGTCTAGTGAGCATATGAGTCTATAGTTCAGAAGAGAGGTCAAGGTAGAGGTATAATATGTAATGCCATAAGAATGGAAAACATCACCTAGAAAGCTCAAGTCTGGAGGAACTCCAACTTTAGAAGTCAAGCAGAAGGCAAACAGGTATCCCAGAATCCAAGAAAAGAGAGTATTTCAGAGTGTCAATAAATAAGGAGAAGCTTGAAGAGGTCCCATAAGATGAGGACTAAAATATTCTTGGGGTTTAATAGCTGCATTGTTATTGGAAGTGAAAAAGATTAAAAAGTGAATGCAAACAGACCTCCAGGTAAAGATGGCAAATGAACTCATGCATCTAATTGTACTCTCTCCTGAAGCCGCTCTTAAACTTACAATAAAGGCATTTATATATATATAATCTCTACAAAGATGTAGAAAACTGGGGAGGGGACAATAGCAACACAAATTTGGGAAACGAGAAAGCAAATTGATAAAAGAGGTAAGTGACTTAATAGACCCAAGAAAGCCACCACCTAAGTAATTAGTAGGGAAAGCCAAGAACCAACCTAAAGCATGAAAAATACCTAGAAAAATTATTCAAACATAAATTGCTGGGCCAGAGTTTCTAATTAAGTAGTTCTGGGATAGGGTCTGTGATTTTGCATTTCTAACACGTTCACAGGAAGTGCTGATACTGCTGATCTGGGACCACTGTTGAGAACTACTGTAGTAGATGATCCTAATTAGGCCCAGAATTGGTTGAAGCAGATACCCCTAGAAGTATGGATAAAGAGGAAGGCTAACATAAGGAACTCTAGTTAAAACTTGTTTGAGACACACTCAGACATAATAATGTACTAATATAATTAGTGTCCACAGAGATAAGATCATGTGCCCCATGAAACAAGAATGGCCTGCTTTAAAAAAGAAATTCAGGTTTTTTTTAAAGAGGCTTTCAACAACAAAAACATTAAAAAAAATCCTTTTCACTTAAAGAAAATTTTTAACTCCACAGAAAAGTAAGAAGATAAACTAAGGTAATTGTGTATCTCTTTTATCCCTTTATTAGGAGATATTACTATGTGTATCCAAATGAATTGGGTATTTTTATCTTTTATTTAGAACTAATGTACATTTTATGGGTTTATTCAGTTTAATTTTATGTTCAAACCCTCCCAAACTAGTGAATACCTACTTTTTCTTCAGCTTTATTATATTTAGATATTGTGATTATTAATTTCACTGTCTTGTAGTGGAATTAGTTGGTTGAGCAAAAGCTGTAGTGCTAAAACTCAAAACTTACATGTTTTACCCTGCTGTTTAGTGGTTCTTAACTTTTTAAGGTCATTGACTCCTCAGAGAATCTGTTCATAGAAATCAACATTCTCACTAGAAAAATATATGCATATTTAATGTTTCAAATAAAATTTCAGGTACCTTGATTTCATTGTAATAGGATAAAGATTTAGTTAGTTCATGTTTTGTAGGATGTTACATATTTTTGGCTTGATTGCTTACATTTGTTATTTTAGTTAACTCATTCCTTCTTCCCTCTCATCCTTACTCTAAGGTGGATACATTGCAAATAGCCTAGCAATCATGACAGATGCTCTTCATATGTTAACTGACCTAAGTGCTATTATACTGACCCTGCTTGCTTTGTGGCTGTCTTCAAAATCACCAACCAAAAGATTCACCTTCGGATTTCATCGCTTAGGTAGGTAATTGAGAGAGTTTTTTAGTTTAAAAGATTTATGGTAAGACAACAATGAACTATATATAACCTTTGATTAACTTAAATCTTTCTGGTAATAAGTTCTGTTGAAGCAGATGAACAAAGCAAATAAAAATAGGTGAACAGGATTTATTAGATGCATATCTTCCCATGTATGTTCAGCCCAGTCAGCTAAACACTTTACACATATAAAATTATATGATAGAGGGACTTCCAGTCAAGATAGTGGCTTAAGTAAATGCGGCTCACCTCCTCTCACAACCACATCAATTTTACAGCTAAAATATAGAACAAACATCCCTCGTAAACAGGAGAAATCAAGTTGAAAGGAAGTCTGAGAGCTACAGAATTAAAGAAACCACATCCATCCAATATGGCAGGAGAGGCAGAGCCACAGAATGGGCTGGTCCCATATCCACGTGGGGTGGATAAAAATTTGGGAGGGATATCTCAGGAGCAAGGAGTCCCGGCCCCACACTGGAACCTGCAGCCCATGATTCCAAGCCAGGAAGATAAGTCCCCATAGCTTCTGGCCGCAAAAACCAGTGGGGATTGAGTTGGTGGAAGAAACTTCTGGAGTCTCAAGCAGTTCCTCTTAAAGAATACACATACAAACTTATTCAGACTCACTGCATCTGAGCCCCAGCACTGGAGTAGCAGCTTAAAAGGCACCAGTGGCATACTGGGAGAAACTGAAGTATCTGGCATCAAAGTGAGAGCTGGGGGACAGCTTTTTCCCAGACAAAAACAGGGACAGAGCCACAGAGCCAGCAGGTGGGTATCATATCTGAAACTCCATCAACCTGGCTAACTCTCTTTGCCCTGCCATGGCAATCCCCTGAGGCTCTGTCCCAGGCTCTGTCCTACCCAACCTATAGCTGTTAACAGTAGCTTTTCCATATGAATGGCTGGTCTTGGCTCATGCTTCCCAACTTCCTAAATCCTCTCAATTAAGTAAAGGCTGGCCTCAGTTATACCCAGCCCCCTACATCTTGCTTAGGGGCCCCAGGCACAACACTAGCAGCAGCCATCCTAGGTTCACAACTTGGCTTCACCTGGAAATCTCCAAGCCCAGCACAAGTAGCAGCCATCTCAGACTACTTTATAGCACTGACAGAATGGTGTCGGGGAAAAACACAGGTAGGGGCTGCCCTTGGCCTGCACCACCCTGAGAAACCCCAGGACTTGCACAGCCAGTGGAAAGCTACAGACCATGTTAGAGCACCACCACCCTGGCCCTGCATAACTGATCCTCCACGGAGGGTGGAGGTTGGTGGTTAGTGGTCACAGCCATTCCTTGCAACTGACTGACCTGGGAAAATCCCTCACATTGACCTGCCTATAGCAACCAAGATTCATCCAAGATTCAATAGTGGACAGTGTACTCAGCCCACACAAAGGGCACACCTTGAGTACCCAGCTTGGGTAATAGGGGAGGTTGTACCACTGGACACTGTAGGACAACTACTACATTAGGCCATGCTATCAAGACAGCTCAACCTAATATAGAAACAAATACAGGAAAGCTGACAAAATGAAGAGACAAAAAAAAAAAAAAACATGGCCCAAATGAAAGAACAGATCAAAAGTCCAGAAGAAAAAGAACTAAACAAAATGGAGATAAGCAAGCTATCAGATGCAGAGTTCAAAACACTGGTTATAAGGATGCTCAAGGAACTTAGTGAGGACCCCAACAGCATAAAAAAGATCCAGTCAGAAATGAAGTATACACTAATTGAAATAAAGAATAATTTACAGGGAAACAACAGAAGAGTGAATGAAGCTGAGAATCAAATCAATGGTTTGTAATATAAGAAAGAAAAAAACAGCCAATCTAAACAACAAGAAAAGAGAATCCAAAGAAATGAGTATAGTGTAAGCAACGGCTGGGACAACTTTAAGCATTCCAACATTTGCATCATAGGCATGCCAGAAGAAGAGAAAGAGCAAGATATTAGAAATCTATTTCAGAAATAATGAAAGAAAACTTCACTAATTTGGTGAAGGAAATAGACATAAAAGTCCAGGAAGCACAGAGAGTCCCAAACAAGATGGATGCAAAGAGGCTCCCTCTAAAACACATCATAATTAAAATGCCAGAGGTTAAAGATAAGGAATCTTAAAAGTAGCAAGGAGAAAGAAGTTACCTACAAGGGAGTTCCCATAAGACTTTCAGCTGATTTCTCAAAAAAAAACTTTGCAAGCTAGAAGGGAGGGGGAAGAAATATTCCAAATCATGAAAAGCAAGGACCTACAGTCACGATTGCTCTACCCAGCAAAGCTATCACTTAGAATCAAAGGGCAGATAAAGAGCTTCCCAGACATGAAAAAACTAAAGGAGTTCATCATCACCATTCCATTGTTATATGAAACGTTAAGGAAAAAAGATCAAAACTATGAACAATAAAATGGCAAAAAATGCAACACTATCAGCAATTGAATCTAAAAAACAAACTAAGCAAACAAGAAGAACAGAGACAGAATCATGGATATGGAGATTGTTTTGATGGTTGCCAGATGGGATGGGCATGTGGGGGAATGGGTGAGGAAGTGAGGGGATTAAGAAACAAATAGGTAGTTACAGAATAGCCATGGAGATGTAAAGTACAGTATAGGAAATAGAGTAGCCAGAGAACTTGTACACATGACCCATGGACATGAACATTGGTGTGAGGATTGCCTGAGGGAGTGGGAGGAACTTAGTGGAGGGGGAGAGGGAGGGTAAAATTGGGACAACTGTATTAGCATAATCAATAAAATACAATTTAAAAAGTTATTTGGTAATCATTAATTTTTAAATGTGTTCCCTACTTCCTGAAGATGTTATCAGAAAAAAATTCATCTTCTATTTATTGAACCAAGCAAAACTATGTGGGTTTAATTAGTTAATGAACATTAGCTTCTTTCTTTCACTTCGGTTATTCCAACCAAGGCTACTATAGCCCAGATTTTAAGCATTACTATAATACATATAACATATGAGTATACACTGTGGCTGACCTTTATTGAGGCCATTTAATCAGCATAATTCTGTGAATGCTGACAGAGATCTTTGCTTGACCAGATTTTAGTCAAGTCTCCTGATCCTTCTCCGAAGCCCATCTGTGCACTTCTTGTAAAATCTAATTTTAGCAAGAACATTGCGTAAGCCAATTTAACAGAACCTCCCACTCTCAATATCTGATGGGTTACCCTCAAGTGATGACTTGTCTTCAGCAAGAATTCTCTTTAACCAGAATCCCCCTTACTCCTATTTCCTCTTAGTAATTTCTATACACAGACTCCCCCCCTGCTTCTTGTCTATAAATTCCTACTTGCCCACACAATATTCAGAGTTGAGCCCAAGCTCTCTCCCCAACTGCAGAATTCCATTGCAGTGGTCCCTACGCATGTCTCAATAACTTCTTCCCCCATTGAATAAAGTCTTCTTTACCATGTTTTAATGCACATATTTTATTTTTCTATTTTTAACAAATATTAATATTTAACTAAGAGGTTAAGTCATATGTAATCATACACAACTGTGTTTCTTGCTGTCTTACTGTTTTTAAGTTTTAGCTTATTTTAAAAATATATATATAAGATAATTGCCTGTACTCTTACATGAAGTGCCATGTGTCCACAGGTCATTTGCTTAGAACCCAAAAGTTGACATTTAGGTAGCTTCAGCAAAACCTGTCTTAAAGAACCAGAATTAACATATTGTCATTTTGTTTTGTGGAGACACTAACACTCTTGGCTAATGTATCTATCAGTTCCTCCCCTTTGTTACTTTTTAGCCTAATATTAACTCAACATCTAGGTCTTCTAAAATGTAATCACTGGATCTTCTAGTATATAACTTGACAGTGTAGTTGAATAGCTATATTCCAAGTAGCTATCCAAGCCATCTGGTTGGGAAATTATCTAGTATCTCACGTCTCGGCACTCTCAACTGCTGCACAAGAGAGCTAAAGCACTGAGTGAGGTTTTCTGTCATTGTTGAAGCCACTGCATAATGCATTTGGATGTGTTCCTAAAGGAAACCCCACTACTTTCCAACATATTATATACATTCATTTTTTAATTGATTGACCTGGAGTTTTTTTTAACAAGTTTAAAATTATTTTCAAACTTTAATTTTTTGTAGTTTAAACACCTGCACTTTAAGATATAAAACAGCATCATGGAATAGGGACTTTTACCCTCTAGCACTATTTGAGAGCGTATGTTTCATTTAATAGTTCTGTGGTTCTTAACCTCTTTTAGGATATAGACCCCTTGGAACTTTAATGACAACAATGGCACTCCACCCCAGAAACATGCAGTAACAGAACATAAAAGTCCTGCATATAAGTTAAAAACCAGTAATTGTGAAAATTCTATTAAATATCAAAGAAGTACAGTGGAACCTCGGTTCTCAAATTTACCTCTTTCCAGAAAACTGTTCAAGAAGCAATTTGTTCGAAAACCAAATTTCCTTTTTCGCCTGAGAGACAAGTGACTGATCGTACAGGTATCAGCATGAAAGGGTTCTCAGATAGAGAATGAAGACCCAAAGTTCAGTTAGACAACTGAGACATTTTTCCCATGAACAACTTGGTCAAGAACTGAATTGTTCAAGAACCAAGACGTTAGAGAACCGAGGTTTCACTATACTTAGTATTTGTCCAGATAGTCACTTTGTGTACTCATAGATGATAAGCACTACAAAAAAAAATGAGAGAAAATGGAACTGACTGGTTTTATTGTGTCTCTGAGAATTTCTACAGGAAGTCAGATCTTTCCCTTTCCTTAAAAGTGCTAAGTTCAAGACGGTGGACTAGAGATCATTTGAGTCCAGTCTCTCCTAAGAGTCCATTGAAATGAAAAGTACCAGAACAACAAAAAGAAGCAAATGGTTGGGTCACTGGTAAACAAGAAATTTCCAGAAGTCTCTGGAAGTTAGAAAATAGATGGGAGGGTACTGAAGGAAAAAAAAACAAGCCAAGAAAAAACAAGCCTAGAGTACACTGAGCCAGGAACTGGATCAGCCCAACAGATCTCTGAAGAAGGCTTGGACAGAGATGATCAGAAGCAAGAATTGGGACTGAAAACAAGGAAAATTAATTAAATGACTATAAATAGGAAACTGCTCCCACTAATTCACTATGCTCCTACCTTCTTTCCCACCCCCACCTCCACTCAAGCAACCTTTATTTTCCCCACTGTAAAATAGTTCTTCTAGAAAGAAATTGAATAAGATATTTGGGGAAAGCTGAGGCTTCTAGTGTAGATGTTGATTCTCCAAAAGAAGTCTTTTTCATACTAGAATCAGGATTCTGCAGCCTTGTAGCTTGGTTCCCCACCTATTCACCCTAAAGCACAGTGCAATAACCATCTTGACCTAGGCTACCCTGCCCTACACCCCTTATTAGTAACCACTTTTATTAGTTGATAGCTTATCCTTCTGGCATTTCCTTTTTACAAGGATAGTCCCCCTGTTCTGCCCTGAATGTGAATGGACAACCAAAGATTTTTTGACAAGTGAGAAAAACCAGCAGCATAAAAGAAAATGAACAAAACTAATAGAAAAGTTGGTCCCAGAGAAAAAAAAGGTAATTTGAGGAATAGATTTAAGTTATGTTTTAAGTTATCTTATTAATATACTCAGAACAATAAAACTAAAGTATTTTGAAAAACATAAGAAAAGGCTTTTTGAAACTAAAATATTGCTGAAATTAAAACTTTTTTTCCCAATAGGACTAGAAAATATAATCAAGAAAGTCTCTCACAATATAGAACAAAAATAAAAACAGGAGGAAAAAGTTAAAAACTACAAAAGAGCAATCTAGGGGGTTCAAAGTAATACTATTAAGAACCTCAGAAAAAGAGAACTTAAAAAATAAAAAAAAATGACTGCTTAATGAGTATAGAATTTCTTTTTGCGATCATGAGCATGTTCTGGAGTTAGTGGTGATTGTTGCATAACCTTGTGCTTATACGAAAAGCCAATGAATTGTACACTTTAAAATTGTTAAAATGGTAAATTTTAGATTATGTGAATTTTATCTAAATTTTTAAGTTATTTTAAAACATAAAAGGAAGACAATTAAGATATAGATAGATGAGTATTTCCCAGAGCTGAGAAGGGACTCAGCCTTCATAGTAGAAGGGCCCGTTGGGATCTTCTTTGTATTCTAAAATCTTATGAGGCTGAGTCATATCTATCTCTATATCTATAGATATGGAGATATCTATAGATATAAAACTTATTTCACTTATTCTGTTCTTTGTAGTATTGATGGAAGTAATGGAGGAAAAACAACGGTGACTTATGGATCATGAAAAAGACAAAAAAGATATGTAGAGTTGAATAAAGCTATAAACCAAAGCAGTGGCTGTCCCTGTGTTCTGCAAATGACTACTGCTTCACAAGTATTATCGAAGTTCTGTCGGGGAAGGTGTGTTTACATTGGACACATTTAAATAATGTGCCTCATGTGGCCTCCAATACCCAGAGTTGGGGAAGGAATCCCCCTAGGAAACTTCTGGTTTGTTACTACTGTTAATTTTGTTTGTTTTGATGGCATGGGGGTAGGACAGGTTGGTTTTTTCTTTGTTGATTTATTTTGTAAATATGTAAAACATGTTGCAAAAGTTAAAATTATTTTTTAAAGATTTGTAGAGAAGTCTTCCTTTGATTCTATCCCCTCCAACCGAGCCTCCCACCCCACTGCTTATTAGTAGCCATTTAAATTAGTGTCTTGCCCTAGTTGGTGTGGCTCAGTGGATTGAGTGCCAGCCTGTACACCAAAGGGTCGCTGGTTTGATTCTCAGTCAGGGCACATGCCTGGGTTGCAGGCAAGGTCTCCAGCAGGGGTGCGCATGAGAGGCAGCCACACATGGACGTTTCTTTCCCTCTCTTCTCTCTCCCTTCCCCTCTCTCTAAAAATAAATAAAACCTTGAAAAACATAAATTAGTTTCTGGTCTACCCTCACAGCATTTCTTTTTGAAAGTATAAGCAAGTATATACTATATATGTTCATATCCTGCTCTCTGCCATCCTTATGCAAAAAGCAGCATACCATATAAGACCTGGAGGTGTATCTGTGAATGATAGTCAGACATTAGCAGTATCATTTTCTTAATTTATTTCCTTTTTGTTTTCTCATAATACTTTATATGTCCATAATAGCATTTATCACATTTGTATAGTTATTTTTATACAACTGGGTCTCCTTCTGGAACATGAACTAAGTAAGAACAGGAACAGATAATATTAAACTTTGTGTATCTGACACTAGTAAATGCTTTATATGAGACTATTAATCAAATTGTTACAAATTCAGGCTGAATAAATAAGGATATGAAAACTGTGAAACAGATAATTTAGTATATAGCTCATGACCCTCAAATCCTTTGTTTGGGGTAAACCAAATCAATTTGCAAACTGGGAGTACAGGTATTTTTGAAGTTTTGGGATTAAAATATTTGGGACTTAAAAACACTTGTCTATAGTTCTGAAACTGTGGTCATTTTCACAAACTAGACTACAAATTTGTTTGATCCATAACATAGCTGAGTGGTACAGCCTGACCTATAGGACCTTTTGACTAATTAAGAAATTAGAAAGAAGATTCTTCTTCCTTATCTCAGTCAGGGGCCAGTCATATTTGTTTGGGTACTTACCACTGTTGGAGTTTTGTGGTTGCCTTTGGTTCAAATCTGAAATCTGCAGTTTTACTAGCTATAGGGCCTTTTGGAAAGTGGTTTAATTTCTCAAAGTATGAGTTTCTTCTGTAAAATAAGGATGATAATACTTGTATTGAAGAATTGTAAAACATAATAAGGTAAGGTCTAAGTACCTAACATGGTACCTGGCACCGAGTAAATATCCAATAAATGTTAGTTTTAGTTGTCTTGTCCTTCCCTCTTCTACCTGCCAGTATATCATCTTACCCAGACTTTTGATATCTCTCGAATGACCCATGCTTCAAAATTACCTGTGCCTGCCTTCCTTTCTCCCCATAATGAGAATTCTTATTCTCTCAGCATAACTATCTCAGCTAGGTAATAGAAGAAAAGTGATGTGAGTCAACTTGACGGTTCAATAACAATTTTAAAAGATGTGTTTTTTGACTCAGGTCTTCAGTAACATTTTTGGCAATACGACAAAATTTATTTTAGCAAAAATCATTCAGTCAGGTTGAGAAAAAGATAGTTGTAGATTTGAAGGGTAGGCCCCAGTGGCTGTCCCAGGAATCAGTTCCCCTCTGTCGGTACTTCCCCTTCTTTCATGTGAACTCAGATTATGTAAAATCATTCAGGTTTTTCTTTTCTTTTCATTTCTTTATTCCTTTCAGGGAGCTACAATGGCAGCTCTTTTGTGGGACAAGGGAGAGAAGGGTAGAAACCATATGTGAGTTATTTTTAAATGCCTGCATTTATTTTTCTGCAGGTATGCCATCTTCTTCTGGAAGTCAATAAAACTTAGCACTTCATGAAACCACACTATGGGAGAAATCCCACTACTCCTTAGGAGGAATGGCACCATCTCCCCGTCCAAGGGGATGTGCTATTCTGCAGAGAACAGTCCCATCCCCGTACTTGCTTTCGTTTATCCTTCTCTGTGGATTATGAGTGTAATCAACCTTATATATATGGTTTTTCTTTCAGTTCTTGGGTTGAAGAGGCTGCATGGATTAAAGATAGTAATCTTTAAGGACTGTAGCCAGCAGAGCTGTCTGTATTTGAAATAAAAAGCACAATACACACTTCGGTAATGCAGGTCATCAGCCTAGGCTAATGGCAAGGTGACAGTGCAGGAGTGTGTAGTTCTACTGAGCAAAGGCCTTGGCAGATCTGGCTAGATGATTGTTGTTCTGGGGTAGGCACATGATTATAATGCTAATTCTATATAGTTTGTTATTTTATTCCCTGATGTTAAAGGAACAGAAAGTATTCAGCTAAAAGAATCTCTTCCCCCATACATGCAGCCAAAAAACATTTCTTCTCTCTAGTTACTGATTCATTTTAACAACTTCTTCCCATCCCTGACAAGAGTTGTGTCTGCTCATTATTTACATCTTAATGAGAATTAATTCATATCACATGAACATCTATAGGAACAGAACAGGTACTTCCTAGAATTTAGAGTTTTCATTGAGGCAGAAGAAGACATGAGTGAAGTAGTCAACTGTAGCATAGGCAAAAGTCACCTCGGAGGACTCAGGGCACCTTGGGTGTGGATTGAGGGAGTGGTAAGAAGGCAGAAAACAGGAGATTTTTTAGAATAGGAGATGAGAGGGTTCAAAGACAAACTTTTCAGTTTAGCTTGACATTCTGGTGGCAAGAGTAGGCCCCTAAAAATCGAGTGCCATAGAGTTATCTGTGGCTGAGCTGAAATACAAATATTAGTTTGGAATCCTAGACAAATCCAATACAGCTCACTGATTTTTCTCTTTCCTTCCTATCTTCTGTTGGAAGGAGGTAGGAAAGAGAAATGGCAGAAAAGGAAGTGGAAGAGAGAATGTATCTCCACTTTCCTTCCCAGTTGATTTTTATAGACCTCTGAAATCGGTCTTTAGATGTGTGCTGTATATAGTTCTTTGAGGCAATAGAAAGACAAGTGTTACGTAATTTAAGGGAAATGTATTCATTATTGGCATAGTAGCATTAGCAAAGTTAACACTTATGGCAGGCCAGTGCATCTGAGCAACACTCATGAAAAAGCAAATATGCTTGGATTGAGTGTTGTTTTACACAGTTGAAGCAAATTGTTACTCATTCACTGCTTAGGCACTCAGTAATTACCCATTAAGTGAATGAACAATAGCATAGTGTGGGGAGACAGGCAGTAAATATGTTACACAAACACAACATAATTATAAATTGTATTAAATGCTATAAAGAGAAAGAATAAGGTACTGTGATGGAGAATAATAAAGGAAGACAGAAAAGAACTCTCTTTTTCTTATGAACCTTGAAAATTTATAGATGGTAATTTATAGATGTGTTAAAATGTACAGTAAACATTTTTTATATTTTATAGTACTAGCAAAACTTAATAATCATCTGTTCTCTCCCATTTAATTTTTTGTTACCATTTATTGGCCATTCAAACCAAAACTGTTTATTCACATTGTGTGTGAAATTCATGGTTTGTTTTGGTCTCTATTAGATCATTGACCATAAACATTTGTTTATATTTCAGCTGAATAAAAAGACCCAAGTGATATTATAACAAAAAAATACATTCATTTATCTTACCTCCTCCTCCAAAGCTACAATTCAGCCATGTGTAGTGATGTCTTTGTTTATAAAGTAACAAAATATGTTAGAACTACTATAATAATAGGTTTTCTAGAATTTCCATAAAAATTTCTTTCAAGAGTTTTTCATTTTTGCTAAGTTTCCATTCAGTCAAGTTTACCTAAAGCTAATTGGGTAGTAACTTTCACAGAAATCTAGGATTTTCTTTGTGAATGTTCCTGTGTCTGCTTTAGAAAAGGAAAGAGATGAACATGTTATGTACTCCTTTGACTTGAAAAACTTTATTGTACGTTATGTGAACACAGAGCAACCCAAAGCAAGAATGAGAAGATTGGAGCAAGTCATAATTTCATTGTTGATTGAAAACTTCCCTCTCTGTTAAACGTTGTGGGGAGAAAATACATCTTGCCTATGTTTATCTGCATTCCATCATGTTAAAAGTACTAGGGCAAAAATTTAAACACTAATTAGTCCTATTCACATTTCACCAAAGTTTAATTTATTCACAATAAAAGAACTTTTTGTTCTTTTTATCAGAATAAATAGCCATAGTACTATTTACCGTTAGCATTTTTAGCTGTACAGTGTTATATGTGCCTTATACTTCTCAATTACAAATCTCAGCCCTAAAAATCGACTTAAAATTTTGAGTGTTTTCCACTCTTGCCTTTATCAGTTTCTGGCTCAAAGATGTTTTTGTGGGTAATTAGAATAAAAACTAACAGATGAATGTCTTTGCTTTTCGAAAAGGGAACTAGCTGTGAGGCACATTCCTTATTAATTGCTGCAAAAGGGATAGCATTGATAGCAGGATCTTAATATGTCCTTTGAGAATCTCTAGGAATCAGCTGAATTCCATTACTCTTTACTGTGGGCAGGCATTGCGATCCTTTTATGCTACTGTGTCGTGGGAAACTGCGTTTTCAGTTCCGAGTGGGCCTTCTAAGGGTAGAAATCCTCCTTGTTAAAGAATCATGTTTATGTTTTAGTTTGACTTTCATTTTACTTTATCTGAAGATGGTTTTGCCATACCTGAAAGTTCACAAAAAGGTGATTTTAAGTGTTTAGGTGAATTATCACTGGGATGTGGGCTCACCCAGTTTT
Source organism: Carollia perspicillata (assembly GCA_004027735.1). Taxonomy (NCBI): domain Eukaryota; kingdom Metazoa; phylum Chordata; class Mammalia; order Chiroptera; family Phyllostomidae; genus Carollia; species Carollia perspicillata. The sequence continues at coordinate 19,123 of PVKM010006570.1, read as the reverse complement.
GTGTGTGCATAACACACATGCCCATTTTGTCTGAAACATTGCATAGGACATACTTATACTAAAATATTATTTGTTTTTTATCTGAAATGCAAATTTAACTGAGCATCCAGCATTTCATTTGGCAGGCCTACTAGGGTAACTATATAACATCCAAACCAGGACACTTTTCAGAGTGAAATGGGGCACTTTTTTTTATTAAACCTTAATATGTTTATCGATTTGAGAGAGGGAGGAGGGAAGAGGAGGAGGGAGGGAAACATTGATGTGAGAGAGAGGAAGGGAGTGGGGGAGAGAGAGATCAAAAAAGAAAGAAAGAAACATTAATGTGAGGAAAAAAAAACATCCATCAGTTGCCTCCCATACTTGCTGAGACCAGGATCAAACCTGCAACCTAGGTATGTGCCCTGACCAGGAATCGAACCCGCAACCTTTTGGTACGCAAGATGATGCTCCCATCAACTGAGCCACCTGGTCAGGGCTGAAATGAAGCACTTTTAATAATTATGCCAGGACAAAGGCAGAAATTGGGACTGTTGTAGGAAAACTGGAAACTATGTTCAACTTAATAATAGGGGGGTTGAAAATATTTTTAATTATTGATTATAGATTTGCATAAGCAATCAAATCTCTGTGTTTAATTGTATAGCTATGAATATAAATGTAAAATGTATTGCTTTATAATTCCATATGTAAAATTTGATTAAGGCACCTTAAAAACTGTGGTGTCCTAACTGTGGAAGAGTTTGAGAAGGATTGGTATTTTTTAAATAACAATTTTAAAGAGAATTAAAAGAGTGTTCATTTTTCATGAGTACTAGTACATGAGACTTTACAGTTTACATTTTTTATTTTTTTCTTCTTTCTTTACATTGCCTATATGTATAGCTTACCATCAGCATCTATAACTTAAGAAATGTTTGTGTTTTCTGCCTTGTATTTGGCTTACTTCTTCTCTTTTAACCTACTTACTTTTTGTTTTGGAGTATTTAATTAGTCCCCACAGTAGTCCCCCCTTACCTGCAGGGGCTATATTCCAAGACCCCCAGTGAATGCCTAAAACTGTGGATAGTATCAAACCCTATATATACTTACCTATAATAAAGTTTAATTTATAAATTAGGCACAGCAAGAGATTAACAACAATAAATAATAATAAAGTAGATCAGTTATAACAATACACTATGCCAAAGTTACATGAATGTGGTCTCTCTCTCGCTCTCTGGGTCTGATAACTGGTCTGAGAACGGAGAGGACTGCTGAGTGACTGACGGTCGGGGGGCGCATACAGACAGCACGGTCACGCTGCACGTAGGGGTGATTCACGTCTTAGGTGGGACAGAGTGCGACAGTGTGAGATTTCATCATACGAAGAAGAATGGTGCACAATTTAAAACTTATGAATCGTTTATACCTGAATTCCCCATTTAATGTTTTTGGACCGAGGTCGTTGGTGAATAACTGAAACCGCAGAAAGGGAAACTGCAAATAATGGGTGACTGCGGTAACCTATTATTCATATGTAGCTTAACCTTAATTTGTATTCCCTTCTATCTTACCATGCTCAGCCTAACTTCATTCTAAAAATTGGTCATAAGTATTTGAGTACCTGCTACATGGCAGCCACCCCGCTGAGTGCTATGGTACATAGGACATGGAGTATAACTTGGTCGTGTCCCCTAAGAGCTTAAAGTCTGGACTTAAGATGGTTGTCTTTCCGCCACTTTGTATGTTTCAGCAGGTCTTTCCTCTGTCTCGTCAGCCCTGTGCCTCCTCTGAAGTATGATCATATTAGCATGTCAGGAATAGGTGCACCATGGTTTCAAGTGGTGATTGTGTTTTTTGTTTTAGCCCACCATCTCTTTGTTAAGGCACAAGATTTTATTGGAGTTTCATCTAAATTGATGAGATGTCTTCAGGAAACAGCTTATAACTTCTAGATAATTTTCCTGTCTTGTAATTTATAGGTTGGAATAAAAGTGTATCAAAGTCCAGTACTTGAACTGCCTAGAACCTTTGAGCAATGAGTTGACCCAGATTACAGTTTTCCAGATTCTTCCACCTGTTAACACTTAACAGGATTAATGTCTGCTGTCTCTAAAGGAAAAAAATTTCTTTAAAAAGTATTTTCTTGTTTTGAGTGTCAACACTTGTTTTATATAATAATATTTGTTAATTATTTTAATATATATTTCACATTGCCTATTTTTGTTATTTTGAAAAGATATAAAATTATTTCTACACTATACTGACATGGTAGAAATTCATGTGGTATAAAAGTATATATAGTTCATAGTCATCCTGTCTCCTCAGCCTATTCTCCTTATAACCAGTTTTTTTTACCAGCATTTTGTGTATCATTCCAGAAATTGCATGTACAGATCATTATTTTTTTTTTGTTCGTTTATCTTTTCACACAAATGGTAACACTATGCACAGCTATGCACTTTTTTCACTTAACTCTGTGTTTTGGAGATTATTCCTTATCAGAACATAAAGAGCCTTATTCTTATAGCTGCATAGTACTTCATGTTACAAGGCCTCTACTAATCACTTTTTTTATTGGTTTCAAATGATGTTGTAAACAGGGCTTGATGAGTAGCTTCATAACCTGTCTCCTGCTGCACGTGTGCAGCTCGGTTGGCATGAGCGTGTATGTCATTCCTAGAAGAGGAATTCCTGGGTCAGAGCACACTCATGCACACTTGCATGCATAAAAATGTGTTTGCTTGTATTTAATCTCAAGGTAATACATGTTTGTGGTTAAAAACCTAAAACAGTTCAAACATTACCGAAAAGAATAAAGTGAAAAATAAATTCTTGAAGCTCCTAATCCCACTTCCAGATGTAACACCTTCTTATCTATCTTTGTTGTAATTACCAACTTGCCTATTTTTTCTTTTTTTATACATAAATGGTTGTATGGTATCCCATTATATGTGTATATCATAATTTATCCATTAAGTTCCTTACTGGTGAACATTTAAGATGTCTCTAGATCTTTGTGGCACTACCGACAAGGCTGCAGTGAAAAACCTTCCAGGTGTCTTTGCATATTATGGATGCCTTTTTACCACATCGATTCCTAGAATCCAGGAACACATGCATTTTAAATTGTGACTAGTTTTGCTTGCTGCTCTCCAAAAAGATAGTTCCGTTTGATTCTTCCACCAGCCTGTCCTTGCTGATTCTGGCTGTTATCCAACTTATTAATTTTTGTCAATTTAGTAAGGGCCGAAAAGAAATTTTATTCTTATTGAATTTCTTGTATTTTGATAAATTGGCCATTTCTGTTTATTTTCTGTGTATTACTATTTATGACCTTCATTCATTTGTCTAATGGGTTGTTCACTTTGGTATGATTTGTTAAGTGTACTCATCTATTAGGAAATTAGTCTGTCATTATGTATGTTACAAATTTTTTTTTCAGTTTTTCCCATGTGTGTGGTCTATAAATATACATAATTTGACCCTAAAGAGATGAGGGGAGGGTGGGGAGCAGTAGGAGTGAATTAGTGGGGGGGATTTGGATCAAACTACTAAACCCTTTTTGAATAAATATATATAGATTATATATATATTGTATATCCGAAACTAATGTAAACTTATTTATATGTGATTATACTTCAATTTTTAAAAATGTTCTATATTAAACTATTTTTTAAAATTTAAAGAAAAACATGACAAAAATGGTATACTGCTTTTATCTTCTTGAAGGAAAGGAGATCTAAATAAACAAAAGATTGTACAGTATTTAGTTTGTGTGAGATATAATAACTGTGCTGCAAATACATTTGTTTTTCATATATTTCCCTTCAGAGGTTTTATCAGCTATGACTAGTGTGCTGTTGGTGTATATACTTATGGGATTCCTCCTGTATGAAGCTGTCCAAAGGACTATCCACATGAAATATGAAATAAATGGAGATATCATGCTTATTACTGCAGCTGTTGGAGTTGCCGTTAACATAATGTAAGCTCTGTTCTTTTTAACAAATAGGCTTTACTTTTTGGAGCAGCTTTAGGTTCCCAGCAAAATTAAGAGGAAGGTACAGATTCTCCCTAAACATCTCCTGCCCCCACACATGCACAGCTCCCCCATTGTCACCATCCCGCACTAGGGCGCTACGTTTGTTATAGCTGATGAACCTACACTGACACAGCATAGCCACCCCACGTCTATGGTTTATATTAATGAGTTTGGACAAATGTATAATGACACGTATCCACCATTGTAACAGAATACACTCTACACTGTTCTCACATCAATATTCTCAAATAGTGTGAACTTAGAGACTGTTACACATGCACTTAGTACTAGTGATATTTTCATATAGATTATATAGTACATCAGTTTTTCTTATAAATGTTAATAAAACACTGTTGAAATTATAAATTCTTCATTAGTTTGCTCAGATATGCTGAAGTTTGACTAATAATCAGGAATTTAAGTAGGACAAAGTTTTTTTTAATTTAATTTTTAAACTATTTTTATGTTGAGATTTTTTAAACTACCAGCTTTTTTCCTAAAAACTATGGCTCCTGTAAAGGGCCAGATAGTAAATATTTAGGACTTCAGAGCCATACAGTTTCTTTGGCAACTACTCTCCTGTTATAGAACAAAAGCAGCCCACATTCACTATGTAAACAAATGAGCATGCCTGTGTTCCAATAAAACTTTATTTACAGTCCTGGCTGGGTGACTTAACTGGTTGGAACATTGTCCCGCACACCAAAAGTTTGCAGGTTCCATCCTTAGTCAGGGCACATATCTAGAGCGCAGTTTCAATCCCTTGTCCAAGCACATATGAGAGGCAGCCCACTGATCTCTCTCTCTCTCTCTCTTTCTCTCTCTCTCTCTCTCCTTGCCCTCCTTCTCTCTCTAAAATCAATATGCTTGGGTGAGGATTTTTTTTAAAGTTTATTTATAAAAACAGGCGGTATAAAAAAAATGTTTTACAAAAACAAAAATTACACATAGTCCACAGACCGTGGTTTGCTAGTCCCTGTCTAGCGGCTTCCATTCATACTTAGAAAAAAATCAGAAGTCTTTGCTGTCCATTTCAATAAGATCCTATGTACCGCTCCAACTCACCTGCCGGGATTATCACTCACTTTATTCTAGCCAAAATGGCTGCCCCGCTTTCTTTTTTAAGCACAAGGAACACATTTGCATCTCAGGGCCTTTGCCCTGGCTTGCTTCTTCTAGAACACTCTTCCACCACCACTTGCTTCTGGACTTCATTCACGTCTCCGCTCCGACGGAATCTCAGAGAGCGCTTCCCTGACTGCTCTCCCCATCACGCTCTGTCCTCCGGCAGTGCTTTACTTTTTTTCTTCAAAGCATTCTCATGGCCTAGCAGTGCATTAGGAATGTCTTTGTTCATTCCTCTGCCTTCCCTACTGGAACTAAGCTTTATGGGGATAGGGATCTGTCTGTCTCATTCACTCTTTTGACCCCAGCACGTAACATAGTACCTGATGCATAAAAAGTGCTCAAGTATTTAGTAAATGAAAGAGTTCCATGCTGCCTCATTCATGTCTGGTTAGTCACAAATATTGTATCAATAGTGTTAGGAAGAATAATAATGTTTTCTTTTATTTTTAACAGCATGGGGTTTCTGTTGAACCAGTCTGGTCACCGTCATGCCCATTCCCACTCCCTGCCTTCAAATCCTCCTGCCACAGGTTCTGGGTGTGGACACCACCAAGGGCAGGATAGCTTGGCAGTGAGAGCAGCGTTTGTTCACGCTCTGGGGGATTTGGTTCAAAGTGTTGGTGTGCTAATAGCAGCATACATCATACGATTCAAGGTAATACGATTGCTAATTTTTCTATTTTAAAGTACATTTAATTTCAACATTAAAACTAAAGGTGATTGTCTTTTATCAGTATAGTGGACACCAGGGGCAGAGTCCTACTCAGTTTGCGTTTATGCAGGCTTAACCGAGCCAGCAGGCCGTATAGCTCTTCTGTCAGCACTAAACACGATAGTTACCGCATCACAAGGTAACTTACCTGTAGCTGGCCTCGGTAGTGCCTTCTCTGGAGAACTCGAATTTAAGCTTTGCCACTGTCCCGCAACTCTAAACTCGATCTCCCTCCTCTTTAAAATGTGGGGGTGCTTAAATCTGAGGGGTGACTTCTAAAAGTGCTTCGAGCTCTGATGTTCTATGGTTCTGGGTGGAAGATTTAGAGAAGGCACAGAGGAAAATAATAGAACAAACCATTCGACTTCTGAAAATAGATCCCACGAGGAAAGATACTTAAATAATCTCAGAAAGAGTTTCTCAATTGCAATATCCACGTTTTAACGGTATTCTCGGTCCTGCTGAAGAACAGGCTACAGTAGGCCTTCCTGTGCTTTACCGTCTGCCCCGTGTCTGCCAGTATTTACCCACACAGTGTTGATCTGTCACCTCACAGCCGGAATACAAGATCGCCGACCCCATCTGTACATATGTATTTTCCTTACTCGTGGCTTTTACAACGTTTCGCATCATATGGGACACCATAGTTATAATACTAGAAGGTAAGCTCTCACTAATGTCCCCATTGTGGATTTATTACTCCCCTAAGTCAGCTTGGGGGTGGGAGGGGACACTCTAGGGCAGGAGGCTCGTCTTTTCTTTTTGACAGGTACTTACTAGGCTACAGGAACACCACCTTACGTATACATGATGTGTACGAATCCATGCTCTCTCCTGTGTCACCCACTTGACCCTTATAATAGCTAAGAAGGAAAGGCAGACGTTATTGTCCCCATTTACCAACAAGAAAACCAAGGTTCAGAGGGGTAGCATAACTTGACTAAGGCCATGCTGCTGATAAACTAAGGGGCTGGGACAAGAATGAAACTCTTTTGATTCTAATGCAAGTATGTTTAGTAATTTATTTCTTAATTTCTTAATTTCAACTTAACTTGCTACTTTGTTATGCTTTCTGTATCCCTGCCTTACTAATATTATGGATAAGAATATAAATATAAGTTCTCAACAGCAAGTTAATCATCATTGAACGCTCCTTTTTCTTTTTTTCTTTTTTTTCATCTGTCCTAGCTTATTTGTTAAATGAAGTATTCTGGATTGATTAGCATTCCTTTTTAGCAAGAATGAATAGTTCTAAAATATTTATTAGCCTTTTGTGTATATCCTACTATGTGTGTGCATGGTTTATCTTAAAAGTATTAATGTATTTTAAAAGTGAAATGAATTTGGCAAAGCTAGTTGTTTTTTTTTTTAAATCCTACCAGTAATGTATAACTTTTTCTACAAAATAGTCTTTACTTATAATTGATATATTCTGAATTCATAGGTGTGCCAAGGCATTTGAATGTAGATTATATCAAAGAAGCCTTGATGAAAATAGAAGACGTTCATTCGGTGGAGGATTTAAATGTCTGGTCCCTCACTTCAGGAAAACCCATGGCCGTCGTACACATACAGCTAGGTATGTGGCTGACAGTACATACTAGGGTGGGTGGGCTTCTGTCTTTGGAATGAAACATCTGTGCTTTCAGTTAAATAGGAAGACAACTCTTTTTTGCTGGAAAGAGTTGTTGTAAGGGAGGTGTGGGCTCTTCAAAAGAGTGAGTTGCAGGTCAGTATTTATAGTGGGTCAATAATTTTTTCTCTCTTTGAGACGAAACCTTGCAAATAGACTTTTGCCTTCAGATTAAAGGCATTAAGTATATGCCCCAGCCAGATGACCCAGTTGGTTGGAGCATCACCCCACCAAAAGGTTGGCGGTTTGATGTCCAGACAGGGTACATACCTAGGTTGCAGGTTCAGTACCCAGTCGGGGCATGTGAGGGAGGCAACTGATTGATGTCTCTCTTTCATGTTGATGTTTTCCTCTCACATCTCTCTCCTCCCCTGACTCCCCCGCTCTATAAAATCAATAAACCACATTCTTGAGTGAGGATTTAAAAAAATAAAGGCATTAAGTATATTTACCATGTTTTTTCTATATACAAAAAGCTAGAGCCTGTATTTTTATTTCTGTAAATCATTTCACAGATGGCTGCTTTTTACTTTTTATCAAAATAATACATGCATGAGGTTTCTTTCTTTAAGTACAAAAGATGAAAGACTTGTAATTAATGCCTAGATTTCTTTCTCTACCTGAGAGTGGACTAGAGAGACTGGGATCATGAAAAGCCTATGTGGCTTTGTAAACTGACACACTTCTCTAACAGAGTAACTTCAAGAGGGTGGAAATCAAGCTAATAAAAATATGTTCACAGTATGCTAAGGTTGTTTTTCCCCTGTGTCTTATTCAGTAATGTGTGGTGTACAATGAATAGTAACCATATTTTCTCGACATTGCAGTTCCTGGAAGTTCATCTAAATGGGAGGAGGTACAGTCCAAAGCCAAGCATTTATTACTGAGCACTTTTGGTATGTATAAATGTACTGTTCAGCTTCAGAGTCACGGGCAAGAAGTGGACAGAACTTGCGCAAACTGTCAGAGTTCCGGTTCCTAATCTGAGATGTTCGGGGGACGATTGCCTTACCCCCCCTGCAGTCACAGACTCGAGAGCAGTATGTGCACCCCTGAGTAAGAAAACGGATCCCCGACAGCTGTGTCCAGACCGCGCACGGGTCCGCAGCCAGCCAGCCTGCGAGCACTAGTCTCTGTCGACGGTAAAGTGAGACTTCACCATGATTTGCAGATGAAGGTGTTTCCAGAGCATTGTTTACAGGATGAGATGTGACTCCACAGATACCTCAGAGAAGACAATCCAAGACCACACTTCTTTAATTACAACAGAGTGCATGTCATAAAGGAAGCATCGAGAATTCTGTATTCGTGTTCAAAAACCCTTTTTAAAGCCCGTTTTATATCAAGCCATGCTGGAAAACTGAATTTTTTTAAACATGATCTTGACACTCAGCTTCTGGAATTGGACACCCAACTCTCTTTTTACAGAAATTATTTCTCAACAGATTTCAGAAAGTACTAGTAATTATCCAGAGTAGAATAAGCATGTATTCCTTAGTGTTTCAGAAATGTTTTATTTCACAAGTAAGTCTTAATGTTATTGTTATACCTTATAAACAAGTTTTTCCAAATGTTATAGAGTTTTGAATCTCCAAGTTAACACTTTCAGTTATTTGTAATCTTATCAGAACCAAATTTTTGTCACTGTCATTAAATTGCTTAGGAAACATTTTCAGTATTATTCTGAATGACAGAAGTTAGTCTTAAACTGAAATTACTATGTGATAATTTAAACAAATTATAGGTGCAAGGATGGGGTATGAAGTTTCAGATTTAAGTCTTCTTGAAATTATTATTTTTGTTCATGGAATTTCTCTTAAGAACAGCATGAGACTGCAAAATATAAACGATGCCCTGTCCTCTTAAGAACTACCTTATGTTTTATACAGAAAGTTTGCTTGTACCTTTCTCCCTGCCTCCATGCCGGTTAATCTGTGTGTGCCCTTTCAGGGTGGAGCTCTGGTGGACCAGGGTTCAGTTTGGGATACCCACCTCTCAAATGTAGATTAACTACATTCCCCCAGGGAGAATGTCTGTTTGGTGGGTGAGGGGTTCTCCATGGGCTGCGAAACCATAAGATACAGAATTTTGAGGTTTTCCAATAATATCATAGCAGAAATGCCGAAAGGGATTGGGTGAAGATAACACTCTGAGAAGACAAAACCTTTAAGGGTTTTGACTCTGTGTGTGTGTCTCTGTGTGTTTTAAAGCCCTGGAGTAGGATGGACATTAAATCTGTGTGGCAGGGAGGTTAAGCATAAAAGTCTCTAAACAGAAGGCAACCTAATTAATAACAGTTGTATTAAGCAGTTGTGAATATTCATGTTTCATTTTGCAACTGTTGGTTTTGCTGTTATCTTTGTGCACTTGAATAATCCATTTTCAGCAGAGAATCAGAGTAAAGTAACAATGTCCCAGGCAGGTTGTGAAATGAAATCTTAGATAGACAAGCAGATGACTTAAAACATAGTGAAGATTATGAAACAAATTTCATCTTCCTACCAAGTATCTCACTGTAACTAACCCTAAGACCAAACCTGGATTTACCTAAAAGATGAAGAGTTGATGATATCCAACAAAAGAGCTGATGAGGGTTAACGGTACCTAATAAAGCCCAGTGTTGGTTGAATTGAATTGAAAATTTTATGGAATTCTTATTGTGCATCCATTTAAAATAATGATTTAAATTTTTCAAAAATTTCAGGAGCATATAAACTGTTTAAATAAAAAATACTCTTAAATATAGATGGCAAGTAAGAATAAATGAGAGGCATGCCAGTGCATATCCAGGCATTGATTGACTTTGTGTCCCTAGCAAGAGAAAGGAAGCGCATACGCAGCTTGTGGTCATGGGCACTCCCATGTCTGTGGTCGTTTCCCGTGTCTGCTGAGCTTGTTTCTGGTCATCAATCCTTTATCTAAAGTAGGTATGTCTCACTTTTCACATCAACCCATTCCTTGAAAAGTTATTGGGTAAAAGTCTAAAATCCATTTGAGGATTGAAAAGGATCCCTTTGTAAAATGCATAAACACTGAAAACTTTTGTGAATCTTAATTATTGTGTTCTATTTAAATTAAGTACACAAAGTTTTCTGTGCTTTTTTTCTTGTAGTAAGAACTACAGATTTTGTACTTTACCAAGTCTGTGAGATTTGATAATTGACAGTTTTAACTTTTTGTAATTTGACAAAAGCTGCAGAGAAAGGTGTGAACTTAGCGGATGCAAACAGGACTGCCCAGCTTCTGACACAGCCTTCGGGCTGTGGTCCAGCCACCCAGGGCTGCCCCGAGCTCCACTCCTCAGCCAGCTCTCAGAGGAAGGGCATTCCGTGCACCACGGTTCATTTTGGAACTGGGAGAACAGGTCATAACATAAAAACTGGGCAGCTCTTCAGTGCAACGTGTTTGAATTAACATTTGCAAGTGATCAAAGTTACTTGTATACCTAAACCAGTGTTTCACAGCTCTGGCCAGATGTAGCCTTCTGATTTATTTTAGGAAAAGGCCTATTGTTTGTTGATGACCATGCTGCCTTAGTATCACAATGTGGGGAATGCAGATGAAGGAGGCATATTTCAGAGAACTTTGAAATGCAGAACCAGAAATGACTATAATTCCCACATACACTTTCCATTAGCTATGCCCGTGTAACATGAGCCCAGATTTTCACAGCTCCCAACAGTATTATTTGCCAGCTCACTGGATTTCTTATTTTTCTGTTTCTTTTTCAGTGTTGGATGCTTTATTGCCATTTTCTAAAACAAAGTTTCCTAATCTTAGGAGTCTCGGTGTTCTGGTTCAGTCTCTTGAACCAGATGTCCCCACGGACAGTGTTTATCTTTGGTAGAATTTTCCCAGAACAGACATAGACATAAGCTTCCCCTTTATTTTAATGTGAGGAAAAACCGTCTTTTGGAGACAATGCACCACTTATAAAAGGGTGCATTGTCTTATAAAAGTATTTCTAGGTGAGGAAACCCTTTTTTTACCAGCTGGCTGTTCCTGACCCAGGCTCCCTGCACACTGACTAAGGGCGACAGAAACTGACCACGAGGACTGCGCAGCCGCACACGAGGGTCACTGCCAGTGCGGCCCTGGGCTGTGCTGCTCCAGCACCACTCCCGCTGCTCTAGGAGAGATCACCATTTGCTTCCGAAGCAAGCACAATTAGCTAAATGTATTTTCTCTGTGCGCATTTAGATTAATGAGTTCATCATAAAGAACAAGGTATTCTTACAGAATTTGAGCCCCTTTACAATAAGCTTTTAGGCAATGTTTTTTGTTGACTGTACCTTACGCATAGTAAATTTAGAGTTACAGAATATGTTCATAGGTGTAAGATTAGTTCACTTGGTTCGGTTTGTCTTTGAACCGCCCTGAACTCCTGAGCCATTTGGGTATTAGTCACAAAGGGATAGTGACACCCCGCTGTGCGCTGTGTTGAGAGGAGGCAGGTCTGATCTCAAGTCACTGATTACACTCAGTGTCTTTCTAACCAAAATACCATTTGCAAACTTGAACTGCAGATCTGTTAGGTGAGTCCCCCCAGGCAGGGGTTCGGGTTTGTTTCACGGATCGGCAACCAGGGACATTGGTGGTGGTGGCGGCAGGAGCTCGGAACACGGAGAGAAGAAACCGGGAGTTCCACAGTGTGGACTTGTGTCTGTGCATTCGGGCCGGCCCATCACTGAGTTCTGGCTGACAGAGGGTTTAACCCATTCTTCTAATCCTACTGTGAGGACGTGCCAACGGTTTCTGACTTTCTGCAAGACTGGAAAACATTTGTGGAGACTTTCTCTGACAGCGTCAATTTAAGTCTGCGATTAAATACTTGCTGAAATAACTGCAGCAGAACGTTGGGATGTGCCAGCGCGTCCGCTTTGCGCTGGAAGGTGCTGTGTGTCTGGAAGGCTGCGCTGCCCGTGTGAGCACGTGTTACTGAGTAAGCCATATCACAGTTTCAAGAATTGTATGTACTTTTACATCTGCCCCTTCGGAAACCAGTATTTTGCATATGATTGATTTTAGAAAGTTTTTGAAGCTGGTGTTTGTCCATGTAATTTAAAATCAAAGTATAGTATATGTATATGTACTGTATTTGCAGCTTTTAAATTGTAATTTCCTGTACATTTATTAAATAAAGTATTGTTTTGCCACGTGGTTTATTAAAATAGAAATGTACAGTCCCTTAAATTAAATTTCCAAGTGTTTTAATTGATTCAGTAATAGTAGTAGGCCTTAAAACATAATCTTCCTAAAAAGAAAAGCACTAGGAAATAGATAACCTATCTAGTTTTGTAATCTCAGGTTACAACACCCCCTTAGGTATTTAAGAAATGAGCCTGAAAAAAATCAGATAGAATAAAAGATATTAAAAGAACCTTCATTTTTTAAATTTCTGTCAGTCACTTTTAATGTCCCTCCAGCCCCAGCAACACTGGCAGAAAGGAAAGAAAGAAGCCCCCGAGAAAGTACGGTGGGTGAGGACCACGGCGAAGCCAGAGAGCAGTCAGCCGATGCCCGCGAGTGCGGCCACGGGTGGGCAAACTGTGCCTCAGGGGCCAGGTCTGGCCTGCAGCCTGTCTTGTGTGGCCCAAAGAACCGAGAATGGTTTTTACCTTTTAAATTTTTTTAAAATAAGAATAATATTTTATGATGTGAAAATCCTATGAACTTTAAATGTCGAAGTCTGTAAATAAAGTGTTACCTAAACACAGCCACACTCATGCGATCATGTATTGCTGGCCGCTGTCATGCTGCAGTGGCAGAGTAGTTACAGCAAGGATGAAACCTGTACCATCGGTCCCTTCATAGGAGAAGGTCGGCCACACACGGTGTCGCCATCGAAGGCCATCGCCGCATGCTGAGATGCAGCAAGCCCTTCGAGCCACTTAGAGGTTGCTGGACTGGTACCTCTGAGGTTACCTGAGTCAGCAAAGGTTCTTTTCTTCCCTTGACCTTTTTTCTTTTCTTTATTCCCCTTGGAGTTTGGGGAAGAAATATAGGAGAAGAGTAGCAAGATTTCAAATATTATCTGTGTACCATATGCTACACCTAATGTTCCACCTGGGTAGAAAGCAAAGCAACTTTCTACCCAGAACACCACAATCACCAGAAGTTAACAATGCTTTTCATCATAAAGCTTTACTCCCTTGATTTTGGAATTTTTCACTAAAGTTATAACAAAAATAAAGGAAATAAAAATGTATGTATGTTGAGTACCTTATGTAGTTTGTGCCAACTGAAAGCTCACAAATGAAAAATAACATTTTATCTGCTAAATAAGATGAAAGCTTGTTGTGAGGCTTTTAACATAATGGGTTTTTTTACATTTTCTAGTTACCTAGGAAAAGACAACTATTTCTGAAAATAGTAATGACATAAAGTTAGTTAAGTTACAGCAGCAGATAAAGAGATGCTGCATGTCGTCTGTCTCCCCAGCTCTATTTCTGCTTTGATGTGCCATGTTTTTGGTTCATGTCAGATGCTAAATAAAAGGTAACAGCTTTGCAAGCTTTGTTTATGCTAAACTTTTGGCTTTATTTAATATATTAGTAGAATTATGTTTTGTCATAATTCAGTTTCAACTATGACCTACCGTCATTGCTATGAGCTATAAGGTAGACTGGGTGTAAAGAGGAAGTGTGAAGCCCTGTGATGAGATGTCATCTCCATGTGGATCCTGTGTTTAAGATTAGGAGGCTTAAAAATTCAGCCTCAGTGAAATATCACCCAAAGTCCTATCATTTTCTAGCAGCATTGTGGTTTAAGGCTCTCATGTGACTTCTAAAGAATAAACTGTAAAGTTTGCCCTGTGGTTATCACCCAATAAAACAAAGATTATACTCTGTAAGTTACCAAATAGCTTTCATGTCTGCTGTCCTCAACTTTTCAAAAACTTGTTCTGGTTAGACTTTCAAATTCCTGTTGTCTGCATTTCACTTGCCAGTTTCTGCACATTGTTTTGGGGGGGGGGGTGGTTAGAACAATTTTGTTCACTTTAACAAAATGCTGACACTATGGGAAAAAATGTGTGGGGGTTGGTTTTTCTCCAAAGTATGTTGAGCTATTTCTTGGTAAGAGAGTAGGATTTTTTTGTAAGTAGGAAATGTTTAGCCCTGGCTGGTGTGGCTCAGTGGGTTGAGCATGGGCCTGCGAGCCAAGGACTCTCGATTCCCAGGCAGGGCCATGTCCCCAGTGTGGGGTGTGTGAGAGGCAGCCACACATTGATGCTTCTCTCCCTCTCCTTCTCCTTCCCGTCCCCTCTCTAAAAATAAATAAAATCTTTTTTCTAAGTAGGAAATGTTTAATAGACCACATGAGAGCAAGGCCAGCCCTAGAACAAGACAGACACCTGTTCCCTCAACTTTCCCTGGACTGACTCTCTGACCCCACCCTCCTCTGTCCTCTCTGCCGCACCTCCTTTCCAGAGGAAACCTGCTGACAGGTAAACAGTCACGGGATATTTGCCTCTGAATGGTGATGACTGTCGAGGCACAACAAAGTGTAGTGAAGACAAGAGCTTCCTGCCCTCCAGTCATTAATCCGTCATACTCGCCTGGGAAAGCCACAGGGAAAGCCACAGGGAAAGCCACAGGGAAAGCCTGGGTCTAACAGGCTCCTCACCAGTCACAGTGTGACTGGAGTCTCAGAATAATCAGAACACAAGCCTATTCTGCCCTCTCTTTGCTTTTTTGTGTAAGGATATTTTCCAAAGTCCAGGATTTTTTTAAACCCCTAAGGAAAAGTGTTATAGAATTTATAATGTTTGGTCATCAATATATATATATATATTTGATTTCAGAATCATTCTCATCTCTAAGACACCATGAGACTGAAACTGGGACATCTCAAAAAATTGGCTTGGTGGCTAGACATGGTTTTCTCTCAAGTGGATTGAGACCACTCCCAAATGCCACCCATTTTATTCAACCAGGAATTGACTTTCAAAGGTCACCTCCCTCCCACTGAACACATTATAGAATAAAACACAAAATTCCTATGTCTTTTTAACATTGAACAGGAAACGAAACAACATTAGTTTGGAGGGACTATCTAGGGCCGTAACCTCTCCCCTACAGACAGAAGATCACACTCACATCGTGGATGGCTTAAGAAGCTGTGGCCTAGAGGATAAAGTCCATCTTCTTGGTCATGACATACAAAATCCTTTTGATCTGGTAACTGCTTGCTTCTCCACCCACAGTTCCTTCCTCTCCACCACCGCTATCCTGCCTCCCATGCATCAGCCATTCCAAACTACGGTCCACTTTTGGTGTACAGGGGAAATAATCATCGTTAACATCTATTGAGCCCTTATTGCATTTCAGATACTGTGCTGTGCCCTTTATCTGTATTATTTAATCTTAAGATGGTACCTTGAAGAACATTATAATCTTCATTTGCAAATGAAGACATGAACCAGAAGTTCAGTGACTGGCCCAAAGTCAGAGCAATAGGGTTGCATCACAGGAATAGAAGGTCACAGACAACTCTTAAGTATAGTTAGTAAAACTAGTAAATGTGTTAATACAAAAAGGAACCAATGTAGGCTAATGTAGTTAAAATCACAAGCAATGTTTTAGATAACAGATGTGTAAAATTAATGGAAGTATAATACTTTAGGAGCACTCAACTTTATGTAATTACGTGTGTGCTTGGTGAAAGAGTAGCCCAAAATTTACTGTTTCTTAATTGAGGCACCAGAACAGTGCTTGATTTCACTGTCTCCATTTGACCAAACTATCTTCCCTAAAGTCACCGGCGCTCTCCTAAAAGCCTTGAATGTATTTCAGCCCTTTAAGTTATTATTCCCTATGAAGATCATTGAAGGTGGGGGAGGGGGGAGTTGAAACAAAATCTGTGCAGAGGGCAAGAATTCTGAGGGTGAAGAAAGACAGGCAAACCCCTAGGGGAAGAATCTGAAATATGTAGCAGTATGTTTCAGCCCACACCTGCTTTTCTCCTTTGCTGAGTTTCTGTCTACTAGCTAAACCTATATTCTTCTGGTCAGGAATCCCACTTTGTCTTTCTACCTTCGACTTTTTAATTTTTTTGCTTTACAACTTTCAGGTGTATTTTTAAGTGGTCAAAGCAAAGGTAAGTTATCATAAAGTAAACATAACAACCTGGGTCAAGAAATGTAGCATTATCAGCCTCAGAAGGCTTTCTCATTTCAAGTCCCATTTCTGTCTCTAGATAATGGTGAATGAGTTTTCAATGTTGTATCGACTTGTACTCCCACCAAAAGTATATGAAAGCACCCATTGCCCGACATTTTTGCCAACTTGGCATTGTCGGTATTTTATTCAGGAAAGACCAGACCTCGTTGTGGTTTTACACCTGCATTTCTCTGATGCAAATTAAAAAGAAATGAAAGAACTCCCCCTAGTGGGTAATATCTGAATTACCTGAGAGGCTTTTTTTTTAAGAGCTAGTAGTTCACTACTTCTCATCCCCTGAGAATAAAAAATTGACTACCTTTGATAAATTCATTGTCCATTGTATCAGATTAGCCAAAAAGTTTGTTTATTTTTTTCCATACGGTGGCTCTAGTAGTGCTTGGATGTCTTTAACTTCATTCAAAACAATTTTGTTAGACTGTATTGTGACAGTTGTCATGTCAGTATGCATTTTTTAAAAGCTTGTCAAAATTGTTGAATTTTTGCAATGCCATTTTAATATTGAAAATGGAAGAAAATAAGCAACGTTTTTTATGTATTGTGCTTTGTTATTTTGAGAAAAGTAAAAACACAACCGAAATGCAAAAAATAATTTGTGCAGTGTATGGAGAAGGTGCTGTGACTGACTGAATGTGTCAAAAGTGGTTTGCGAAGTTTCTTGGTACTGTTGACATTTTGGTCAAATAATTCTTTGCTGTGGGGCTGTCCTATGCATTGGAAGATGTCCAGCAGCACCCCTGGCCTCCACCCACTAGAAGCCAAAAGTGGGAGATAGCCAATAATCTCAAAATGTCCAAATCAATAAAGTTATTGGTTAAAATAAAAAATGTGTCTTTTATTTTATGGAAAAAAACTAAACAGACTTCGGCCAACCCAATATATCCTCTATTATAGTGCTCTTTTTTACTGAGTTTTTATATTAACTTATAAAAGTTCTTTAGATTTTGACACAAATCCTTTGTTATTACTTGTGCTGTTGCACATACCACCTTTTCCACCTTTAACTTTAAATCTCAAATCATTTTCACCTCTACAAACAGGAGGCTCGATGCAAGTTCGATTTTGTTATGCTCACAAATGACCAGAAGATGGCGCCCCACCCTCGCTCCTGAGCCATCCCATGGGTGATGCCTGAATTTCCCCTATGTCTCCCAAAATATTTTGCAAACAAGCAATGTTAAAGAGTGAGAAATCAAACTTTAAACCATTATGTAGTTAGACAGAATGCAGATAGAACTGGGTCTCTTGGTGGGAACAACACATTAATCTTTTTTTGCTCAGAATGAAGGAACGAAAAGGTCTTTACCTGAAGGCAGGAAAGCCAGGTGAGGGAAGGTGGACAGGGCATCAGGCAGAATCCACGGAAATTCCCTCTGAGAGTCACCTGCAGGTGGATGGAAGAAGAGAGTAACTAGCACACATTTGGACAAAAGGGAGGTGCCCACTAGCACAGGCTGCGAGGAGAGGCGAACAGGGGTTTGGTTGGCGGGTATAACTATTTTTCCTCCACCTTTCCCTGATTCCTCTTTTTTTATTTTATTTTTATTAATTACACTTTGTGATTGCTTAAAACTGACGTTGGTGAGCCTCAGAAAACTAGTGGGAAACCAGCCCCACTTGGGATGGAAAAACGGCATGTGTAGGGTCAACATGTTTGAGTCCTGAGGCCTGGTAAGCGACCAGCAAGCAGCCTGCCTCTCTCTGCCTCTCCTCCTGCCTCAGCTGTGGACCGAGGGTCCTTGACCTAAGTTGTTTCAGCTCCTGAGCCCTACGGTGGACCGACCCCTTGGCTACTTTCCCATGAAACTAGACAGAGGGATAACGAAACAGACCTCAGAGCTTCCCATTCTCCTGGGTGGTGTCCTTCATAATAAAATAGCCAGTATTTCTCCACAGCATTCTCAGTGTCTAATGTTTGGCTCTGCTAGCACCAGGTGGATGAACTTCTGCTCTGTAACAGACTGAGGGTGGATGCTCCCCTGAGCTGGCCCCCAACTAAGATGGTCCATCCTCCCTCCTCCTCCACTAACGCCCTCCCCACCGAATGAGTGAGTGTATGAGTGACAAGGCCCTAGCCTTCCTAAGCTTAGAAATCAGAGCACACAAACCCCACACTCAAAGGGAGACTCTGAGGGAGAATCCAGATGTGTTGGGCTGGCCAAAAAGTTCGTTTAGTTTTTTCTGCACAGTGGCTCCAGTGGTGCTTAGTTGTCTTCAACTCCAGTCAAAATAGTTTTGTTAGACTGCATTGTGACAGCTGTCACATCAAAGTGCATTTTTTAAAAAACATCCAAATTGCTGGATTTTTTGTGCAGCCATTTTAATATTGAAGATGGAAGAAAAGCAACATTTTTAATGCATTGTGCTTTATTATTTCAAGGAAGGTAAAATCACAATTGAAATGCAAAAAAAGATTTTTGCAGTGTATGGAGAAGATGCTG
>PVKM010006569.1:0-43931 GCA_004027735.1 Carollia perspicillata | reverse complement strand
AAAAAAAAAATGAAGGAGACGGACAAAGAAGGACGTGGTCCAGTTCGGGCCGGAAGACAACACTAGCAGGGACTGAGCCCCAGATGGACATTGCCGTTGACTCCCCCTTCCCAAGGAAGGGAAAGTGGTCCAGCAGGCAGATTAAGTGGCTCCCTGCAACTGTCGCAAAGAACACATCCGACTCCAAACACACCTGCCTCTGTCAGGACCACTCGGGCTGCGTGGCAGGTCGCCAGGGGCAAGGAGCGGGCTGCACGCCACTCTGCTGCCCTTCCTCAGGCCTGCTCCTCCTTCCACACCCGGAACTGAGCTGAATTGGTTAAACCACACGAGTGGCTTGGGAAGAATTTAGAGTATCTAGCGTTTTACTTCTTTCACTTTTAAGAAATACCTACAAAACTGGGAGGTCCATTCCCTAAAAAAAAAAGCAAACATACCCTCTGCCCTGATGAATCTTTACAATCAGTGCTGCTGATCCCAGCTTTCCAAATGTATAGCAATAAAAACTAGACCACAATGTTGATACATCTGAGAGTGGGGGGTTTACATGTCCCCCCTTTATGCTTACCTGCGTTTTTTTAGTTCTCTCATACATTTTTTGTAATCAGCAAAGTGAAAAAACGAATCACATTACTGTACCTGAATCACAATTGCACTTTTTAAAAAAAGTGTAACATAACAGCTGGAAGGAAAAATATCAAAATACTGGTGGTTATTACTGGGTGGCTTATGGGTGTTTTCGTTATGCACTTTCCAAATGTTCTTTTTTAAAACTTAAAAATTTGTACTGAGGTAGCACTGGTTATTAACATTATATAAGTTTCAGGTACACATTATAATTCAATATGTGTATACTTTCTCTTATGCTCACCACCAAAAGTCTAGTTTCCCTCTGTTACCATGTATTTGACCCCGATGTATTTACCCCATGTATTTGACCCCATGTATTTTACTATCCGTTTTACCCTCCCCCAACCCTCCTCTGCAGGCAGCCACCACTCCATTGTCTTCCTCTGTGAGTTTGGTTTGGCTTTGTTTCATTACTCTGTTCAGCACCCTTTTTGTTTTATAGATTACATGTGAATGACATCATACAGTTTTGTCCTTTTATTCATCTGATTTATTTCTCTTAGCATAATGCCTTCAAGATCCATCCACATCATAAATGACAATATTTCACCTTTTCTATGGTTGAGTAATATTCCATGTGTGTGTATACTATGTCTTCTTCATACATTCAGCTATCTATGGTCAGCTAAGTTGTTTCCATGACTTGGCTATTGTAAATAAGGCTGCAGTGAACATACAGGCACATGTATCTTTTTGAATTAGTGTTTTCTTATTCTTCAGATAAATACCCAGAAGAGGACTTGCTGGATGACATGGTGGTTCTATTCTTAGTTTTTTGAGGACCCTCCATGCTGCTTTCCACAGTGGCTGCACCAAATTACAATCCACCAACGGTGCACGAGGGTTCCCTTTTCCCCACATCATCTACAATACTTGTTCATTTCCTGTCTTTTTGGTAATAGCCATTCTAACAGGTGTATGTCACATGTTGTGGATTGGATTTGCATTTCTCTAATAATTAGTGATGTTGAACATCTTTTCATGTTCCTGTTGGCTATGTATATGTCTTCAAAAATGTCTATTCACATCTTCTGCCCATTTTTAAAATTGGATTGTTTGGTTTTTGTGTTGCTGAACTGTATGAATTCTTTATGTATTTTGGATATTAACCTCTTATAATATATGCTTTGCAAATACCTTTCTCCATTTGGTTGGTTGCCTTTTTTGTTCCTTTGCTGTGCAGAAGCTTTTGAGCCTGATATAGTCCCATTTGATTATTTTTGCTTTTGTTTCTCTTGCCTTTGGAATAAAATTGTTGAAAAACACCACTAAGACCAATGTCTAGAAGTTTGTGCCTATGTTTTCTTCCACCTATTTTGTTACCTTCAAGTCTTCAATCCATTTGAGCTAATTTTTGTCTACAGTTTAACATAGTAGTCTAGTTTTATTCTTTTGAATATGGCTACCCAGTTTCCCAAACACCAGAGGCTGTGTATTTCTAAGAATTTGTCCATTTCTTCTAGGTTGTCCAATTTGGTGTCAATAGCCTTTCTTAGCACTCTTTTATAATCATGTGTATTTGTGTCATAGTTATAACTTTTCTTTCCATTCTGATTGTTTTATTTGAATCTTCTTTTTTTAACTACCAAGTCTAGTAAAGGTTTGTCCATTTTGTTTGTTTTCACAGACCCAGCTCTTTACTAATTTTTCTATTGTCTTTTTATCATCTACTTCATGTATTTCTTTTTTAAAATATTTTATTTATTTATTTTTAGAGACAGGAGATGGGAAGGAGAAAGAGAGGGAGAGAAACATCAATGTGTGGTTGCCTCTCATGTGTCCCCTACTGGGGACCTGGCCCACAGTCCAGGCATGTGCCCTGACTGGGAATCGAACCAGTGCCCCTTTGCTTCACAGGCCCGAGCTCAATCCACTGAGCTACACCAGCCAGGGCTACTTCATGTATTTATGCTCTTTTATTTCCTTTCTTCTACTGACTTTGGGCTTCATTTATTCTCTGTCTAGTTCCTTAAGTTGTAATGTTAGCTTGAGATTTTTCTCATTTCTTGACGTAGTCTTACACTGCTAGGAACTTCTCTCTTAGTACCATGTTGTTGCATGCCAAATATTTTGGTGTGTCATATTTTCATTTGTCTTTATCTATCTTTTCATTTCTTTTTAAATTACTTCATTGACCCAACAGATGTTCAGTAGTATGCTATTTAAAATTCACTGATTCACAAGCCCTGGCTGGTGTGGCTCAGTGGATTGAGCATGGGCTGTGAACCAAAGTGTCACCAGTTCAATTCCCAGTCAGAGCACATGCCTGGGTTGCAGGCCAGGTCTCCAGTGGGGTCCATGTGAGAGGCAACCACACATTGATGTTTCTCTCCCTCTCATTCTCCCTTCCTTCCCCTCTCTCTAAAAATAAATAGAAATACAATCTTTAAAATTCATTGCTTCACTGAGACTTGTTTTCTATCCCCATGTATGTTCTACCCTTGAGAGTGTTCCCTGTGCCCTTGAAAAGAATGTGTATTATGTCAGTCTGGGATAGGAAGTTCTGTATCTTGTCAGTCCCCCCTGGTCTAATGTCATTTAAAGCAGATGTTTCCTTGTCGACTGTCTGGATGGTCTATCTAGTGGTGTATGTGGGGTGTTAAAGTCTCCTACTATGATTGTGTAGTTATCTACTTCTCTCTTTTGATCTATTAATAATTGCTTTATATATGTTGGTGTTCCTAGGTTGAGTGAATATATATTACTAAATGTTATGTCTTTTTGATGGATTGCCCCATTTATCATTATACAGTATCTATCTTGGTCTTGTTACCTATTCGTCTCAAAATCTATTTTGTCTCGTGTAAGTATGGCTACATGTGCTCTCCTCTGGATTCTCTATCCCTGGAGTGTCATCTTTCTTTCTCCCCTTCACTTTGACCCTGTGTTTGTCTTTGTTGCTGAAATGCATCTCCTGAAGGCAGCCTTGAGTTGGGTCTTCTTTTTTAATTCATTCAACTACTCTGTATCTTTTTTTAAAAAATCCTCACCTGAGGATATATTTATTGATTTTAGGGAGAAAGGAAGGGAGAGAGACAGAGAGAAAGAGAGAGAGAATGAGAGAGAGGGGGAGAAGCAGCAATGAGATAGAGAAACATTGATGTGAGAAACATTGATTGGCTGCCTCCCATATGCACCCCAACTGGGAATCGAACCTGCAACCTTTTGGTGGACAGGATGATGCTCCAACCAACTGAAGCACCTGGCCAGGGCACTCTGTGACTTCTGATTGGTAAGTTCAGTCCATTTACGTTTAGGGTAATTATTGCTATATGAGGACTCACTACTTCCATTTTCTCTTTTGTTTTCTGGTTGCTCTGTATCTCCAGTATTTCTTTTCCCTTGCGTTTCTGTCTGCTATTTTAGTTAGGTGGTTTTCTATGATGTTTTCCTCCATTTCCTTTTTTTTACTATTTTATTCCTCAAGTGCTGGATCTTTGTGCTGTGGTTACCATGGTTTGTATAAAATGCCTCAGATAAAATAATCCTTTTTATTTTGATAATATCTATCTTCATTCACCTAAACAAGTTTCATCCTCTTTCTTTTCCTTTTTTGTTTTGTTGTCACAAATTATCCATTTTTGTGTTGTGCATTCATTACCAAGTTGTACTACCCATAGTTAATTTTTTAAAAGAGTTTATTTATTTTTAGAGAGAAGGGAAAGGAAGGAGAAAGGGAGGGAGAGAAACATCAATGTGTGGTTGCTCTTGAGCACCCCCAACTGGGGACCTGGTCTGCAACCCAGGCATGTGCCCTGACTGGGAATCGAACTGGCAACGCTTTGGTTCCAGGCCTGTGCTTAATCCACTGACATACACTAGCCAGGGCATAGTTAATTTTAATCCTTTATTTTCCTTTAACCTTCACATTATAATTAAATATTCAATGCTCTATAATGAAATAGAGTAGCAATTTTCTGCTTCTGTTTGTCACTTAAAGTTTATGTACTTTTGTCTTTTCATTTCAGGTAAAAGAGCTCCTTTCAACGTTTCTTGAAGGCAGGTCTTGTGGTGGTAAATTCCTTCAGGTTTTGTCTGGGAAAGCTTTTATTTCCTCTTCATATCGAAAGGATAACTTTGTGGAAAATGTTATTGTTGGCTGGCTGGCAGTTTCTGTCTTCCAATATTTTAAATATATCATTCTACTTGATCCTGGCCTGTAGGGTTTCTGCTGAGAAATCTGGTGATAATCTGATGAGGTTTCATTTGCAGGTTACTGTCTCCACACACACACACAGCTTCTTAAGAATTCTTTATCATCACCATTTGGAGAAACTTTTTTTGGGTTGAGATAATTAGGTGTTCTGTTGGCCTCTTGTACTTGAATACCCAGTCCATTCCCTAACTTTAGGAAATTCTCATCAATCATTCCTCTGAAGAGCCTTTCTGTCCCCTTTTCCCTCCCTTCTCCTTCTGGCATACCTTATGTTGCCCTTTCTAATGAAGTCAGATAGTCTGATAGAGTTCTTTCATTTTTAAGAAATCTTAAGTCTCCCTCCTCTTCCCACTGAATTATTTCTAGATTTCTATCTTCGAGCCTGTTAATTCTCCCCTCCTGTCATCCGTTCTATTTCCAGTGCTTTCTGATCATTCTTTTTAGACAGAGAAGAAGGGAGGGGAAGAAGGGAAGGACAGAAACATCAATGTGTGGTTGCCTCTCGCACACCCCTCACCGAGGACCTGGCCCACAACCGAGGCATGTGCCCTGACTGGGAATTGAACTGGCAACCGTTTGGTTCACAGACTGGCGCTCAATCCACTGAGCCACACCAGCCAGGGCTTTCTGATGCATTCTTTATCTCATTTATTGAGTTCAGCTCCAGAATTTTTTTGGTTTATTTTTTTTATAGTTTAAATCTCTTTGGTAAAGTACTCCTTCTGTTCATTAATTTTATTCCTGAACTTGTTTTACTACATTTCTGAGCTTTCTTGTATCATTGGGTTTGTGAGTATTTTGAATTTTCTATCATTTGCATCATAGTCTTTCATAACTTTCAAGTTTGGTTTCTGGAGAACTGTCATCATGTTGCTTGATGTGTTGTTCTCCTGGCACATTTGAAGTAGTAAACTCTTATACAAGTACCAGTTTGACTTGAATAATTCAGGTCGATAGGTCTTTCCTTTTTCCAGTAGATGGCGATATAGCACAAGTTTTTGTTTTCTCTTTCCTGCACTGTGTGCTTCGAGGGTCACAGTAGAGTGGGGCATTGTGGTGCGTGGAGTGTTGGGTGGTGCGTGTGCCTGCTGTGTCCTGGTCGCTTCAGTCTCAGGGCACTACCACCATGGTGGGGGGATGTGGTGGGTGAAGAGCCTGCCATGCTGTTCCCCAGTTCCCTGTGGTGCTGGAGCCTGTGTACTGCAGCTGGAAGGCAAAGTCCAGTTGCAGCTACTACCACCTCCATGACAGGAGAGAGCTGGGTTGTCTGGTGCGGACACTGCTCCTGCTCGTCGTCCTGCACTAGGCTCATCGTAGGGCCACACCCTGACTCCTCCCCATTAGCTGGGGCTGCAGGCACAGCTGCTGCCACTGCCAGTGAAGCCTTCGTGGGCAGTCCCTGCCCTTCCCACCCCACAGCCTCCATCCTGCATTCTACCATGCCTATTTCCAACGTACTGCGCGAACTTCTCAGGAACACTAGCGTGTTAACCAGGGGAACCTTGTTGAGTTGTAGGTGGCCAGCTAGTTTTAAAGGGGAGATCAAAGGGGTCTCTCACTCCATCATGACAGTGTGTCACCTCCAAATGTTGTCATGTGCAGGTACTGATCTCTGATGCTGCAAAAATAACCCCCAAGTTCTAGTTAACTGGCCGAAGCTTGAATAGAAAGTCTACTGAATGGGATGTTTTATGGTCAATTACTAGAAACCGGGGAGCATTACAAGGAAGGACGGCTGCCATTAACCCGGACTTGTGAAGATGAAGATGTGTGATGCTGGGGACCAAAGACAGTGTCCAAGAGTGACAGTGACCTAAGATTTCTTCCTAGGTCTCACTCTGGGTAGGATGGGTTGGTCCTGCCTGCCTGGAATGTAAATTTCATCACTAGCGTTGCAATCATGTAGCTGGTTCATTCGTATTTTTCTCTGGGGTTCTCTCCCAGCTTCTTAAGTAGCACTGTTTGAATGCCCTACATTTTGTGGTCCAATACCCATTCCCCTTTCCATGGTTGGTAGAAATGACAGTGGAGGTCTGACCTTCCAGAGGGGCAAGTTCCTCTGGGCCAGAGTCTGAACCCGCCCACCAGGCCAAACAGAAAGTTGTCCTAGTCCGGTGTCGCCTTTTCACACATGGGTGAGAATCACAATACTTGTTTTAAAGCAGTGCAGTAGTGGTGTCTGGTGTGGATTTACGTCCCCTGAACAAACTACTTAGCTGGTTAAAAAAAAGTGGAATTGTGTTGGTCTTTGCCTACGTTGCCTAACAGTCCAGGGACCTTAAATCAATGTTCCTCAAAGTGATATGCAAAACACCTACACACACAATCACCTGAGGTAGGGTGCTTATTTAAAACATCCCTGACGTTCTCAGGCCCAATAATCTTCATTTAAAATATGCTTTGCTGTTAGCATCCCAGTAAGCACCAACATTGTAGATAGGCAGATGCTATAATGTGGAGTGTTAGGATGTGAAAAGTGAACTCCGTTGAACTATGTATGTACCAGCATCATCATCCCTGCTCATATCACTGAGGAAAACACAGACTTGAAACTTTTTTCTCTCTCAAGCCAGTGCCTTTCAATGTCCAGTTCACTTTTTTTTAAAGATTTTATTTATTTATTTTTAGAGAGGGGGGAAGGGAGGGAGAAAGAGAGAAACATCAACGTGTGAGAGAAACACTGACCAGTGGCCTATATCACATGTGCCCCAGCTGGGGACCTGGCCCACAACCCAGGCATGTACCCTGACTGGGAATCACACTGAAGACCTCAGATTTTGCAGGACAACGCCCAAACAACTGAGCCACAACGTTCAGGGCTACTTCTTACATATATATGTATCTCACTCAAACTTTTAAACTGCAAGCTAATTATGTTCTTCATGTCAACAGCCTTTGCTATTCCAATGACCTTATTTTTAAAAAATCTATCTACATATATATAAAAAGAACCCAGAAAACAAGGACCTCTAACAGCTTTATTAGCTGTAAAATATGCATTTATAATTACATATTATAAAGTACATATAACATGTAATTGTAACAAAAACTTTAGTTTTGGAAAATGTTTTATTCAAGAATTACACATAATTTCAAATATCTTCCAAAATAGTTTCCTAGACTGCTACAAAAGAAAGCAAAGTTCAATAAGAAATTTAAATCATTAAATATGTTTTACTAGTATATACATACATAAAGCCAAGCAATTAACAGTTAGCCCTGGAATGCGTACCATGTCTTTTGTTTTTCCTTATTAAAGGCTCAATCCAGCACTTCATATAGGCTATGTACAACAGGCCGAGTCCAGTGACCACCAGAGTTTCCCATTAGCTGCCTCAGTTTATAACTGTGGTAGTTTGTCAACAGGGGTATCAAACTTGAAGTCTGTAGGAAACAGATCTGGGGCCCGAGGATAGATCAGTCTGTAGGACTGTCTGATTGTAACATCAGCAACACCAGCAATATCTCCAATTTCTAAAAGACAAAAATCAAAGTATTAAAAGTATAACTTCCATCCTACTACCTTCTACTATCTAAATTTCAATTTCTTGGGAGAAAGTTGTATCAAGTGCCAAAATGAAAAACAAACCCAAAAATATTGATTTTTAAAAACTGACAATGGAATTATATACTACAAGTCGGAAGCAGGGCTAAAGTTAGTGACAGTAACGGTGGCAGTACTTACGGCCTCAAAGGGTCATCAGAGTTCTCCTGTGTGTGACGGTGTGACCAGTGCTCAGGGCAGAGCACTGTGAGCAGCAAGCACTGCACCGGCCATCATGCTTGAACTGACATCTCCTTTCCCTTCACAGTAAATCTTTCTGAGAATCCCAGAAGCAACCCGTGAGTGCATTCTTAGGAAGACACTCTCATTTGTGTTTGAAAGTTCCCCTGCAACATCTCCCCCTAGCTAACTTCTGTTAAACAGCTAAAACCAAAATGGAATCCCACTCTACATATTGTTCCACAGCTTCTTTTCCTACTGTGTACACCTGAAACCATAGGGCTGTGTATTACAACAAAATGTGTGTGTTTCTCACTGCTGTCAATACGGTTCAGCACACACACTGAGTGCACGCGAGGACTGTTCCCGTGGTGATTTCTGCAGTTTCTTACAGAATCCAGCAATGGATACGTTTTAACCCTTTGAAGTTATCACTTTTTTCCTTCTTTTCATTAAAAGAAGTCTGAAAGGACTACCCTTGTCATATTTGGTTAGTTATAAATACTCAATTAAAGCAGATTTTTTAAACACACCCTTTGATAGGACTTCATTTTACCACCTTTTCACAGTTAGTTCAAATGAGTGAGGTTCTGCAGACTCTCAGTGTGGATGCCTCCCATCGGTGTGCAATGAACTGAGTTTAAACTTCCCTTCCATACATGATGTCATTTGGACAGAGTTACTGATGAATGTCAGCCATGTGAACATAAACTGGCTGCTAGGGAGAAAAAGGCCTTAAATTTCAATGCAACGGTTAATATAAAACACAAGCAGAAGAAAGTGCCAAGATAAACATTTTTCTGTTGTTGATTAGAATAAACCTTACAACTAGGAAACTAAGGACCATCTGTGCCTTGCTTTAGCTTATAAATTCTACCAGAAGACTCAAAATTTCCTTAGGAAATATGAGTGAGGCCCAAAGACAATCGATAATGGCACATTTAAATAATTGATGGTTGGCTGCTTCCTTCTAATCATTCTTCTATGTAATTTACTTTCACTGATAGAGAAACACTGCCTAAAGCCAGGGTGAAAGGCTCTTCCGAACTGGGTTTATAAAGTTATTGCAGCAAGTAACTTCACTACCACACTTTAAAATTCAGAATTAACTGCTCTTTTCTTCTTCATAAATCTTTTTGAGCATAACAGAATTAATGAATTCATGCTTGTAGAGAAATTCACTTTAATACTTCTGTTTGAAAACAAAATTAAATTCAAATACAGCTTTAGAAGGTGGGAACTACTTATGCCAGTGTTTTCACTGAGGAACTGAACTCTGTACTAAAGTGGGAAGAGGACAGACAGGCTTTGCAGAATGTTTCAGCTCGATGGCCAGGCAGTGGGAAACAAAGTGTGGCTCTCTCCCATCAAGATTTGAAAAGCAAAGTTTTTTTTTTTTGAGGAGGGGACCCTATTCAAGATAAGCAGGAAAATATAGTGGGGGTGGGGTGGGGGTTGGGGGTGGGGAGGGCGACTTCTACAAACAAAAAATGTACAAACTAAACTAATTAAAATGGGAAAAAAGTTAGGTCTCTACAAAGGGTTATACCTTCAACCATTTTTATTTGAGCCACTTAAAAGGGAAATGCTGTGTTGTTTTAGTTTTGATGCTAAGGAGATCTGCCTTTCAAAGGCGGGCTCTGGATATTCACCTGCTTTGCACTTAAATGGAAATACAACCCAGTACTACGGCCGTCACCGTGGCAGCTCCCTCTCCTACCTTTCTGGGTCCTCTTCTCCGCTGACGCCTGCGAGGCCATGTAAATGGCGGCTGCCGCCACCGATATCGGGCTCCTTCCAGGAACCAAGTCCAGCTCCACCGCTTTACGGGCTATATGTGTAGCTGCCATCTGCACTTGTTTGGGAAGACAAAGGTTGGAACAAAACCTGGACATGAAGTCCCCAGTTGTAATCAAATCCACACTGGTTTCCAAAGCTTTCAAAATAAGCTTAAAACATCGACCAATTTCTTTCTTAGAAATGCGTGACACGGCACATATTTCTGAAAGAAAAAACAAATTAAATAAATCACAAGTCATATAGTTCCTTTTAAAATCTATCATTCCAGATTACAAAATACATTCTAACAGCAAAAAATGTCTCCATGATACTTCCCTTGGTGCTTAAAATTTGTTGTGTAATTTAAATGTTCATCAAATTTTAAAGAGTTTTCTCAAAAGTTAAATGTAGATCTTAATATTTCAAAATATTAACATCTCTGAAGTTTAGTTTATGCAAGTAAGTTTCTTCAACCAATCAAAAACTTCTTTGATATCTATATAAGATAGATAATTACTTATCTATAAGAAGCAAAATATCAAGGAGATGAAGAAAATACTCAAGCTAAATAAAGAATGCTTCTCAAGCTACACCATGGCCACGTACATGCCATCCTGCAATTACAGGCTACAGCAGGAGATGAAGTACATGACCCTGTTAGTCTGAAAATCCAACTACCACTTTCGAAATAAATTTAACAAAAGCTGTAGTTTTAGCTGTAATGAAAAAGATGATAAGGGTCACTGCCTCTTCATAGTGAGGTAAGAAAATGCAAAACAAGCATTCAGAGATAAGGGTAATCATAGACTTAAGACAAAATTAAGCTTGGCAGCTAAAGTCAGTTTAAGTCTCATAGCAATACTGAACAGGTTGTCAGGCATTCATGAGTAAACTGCAAACTGGGAGAAAAATACTAGTTCTCTCAAAGCCTTCAACTTAAGTGTGAAAGTACAAATTATATAACTCAAGGGAAACAATTTCACCAATGCATTCTAAGGGTTGATTGACTCCCTCGCTTGTAGAGACCCGACTGTAACCAGAAACTGTTTTCCAGGAAGTGTGTTTATAGACTTAGTACAAAGTCCTACTCTGGCTTATAATAATGGGCCTCCAAACTTACAAAAGACTGTTAGTCGGAAGACCTCACTACCAAGAACACAGGGCTTGCATAGACTAACATGACTTTACATAAAGAAAACAGCCTGAAGAGAACATGGTCAGTAAGAGCACAGAATGAATTCTTGTCAAGCAACAAAGCAGGGGGCATTTTATCCTTAGGTGGCTTATGTATGTAAGCACAAAGACATGACAGGGCTACCTGGTATCAAAGCCACTTGATTCTGGTCTCTCACTTTCATATGACATCGATAACACTTTTTATCTGTGCAACTAACTGCTTACCTTTAAATGTCCTGGGGACCCCCTCTTGTCTACAGGCAATATAGAGACAAGCAGAAGCGATAGCATCATTAGCTCTTCCCTTCAGGCTCTTCTGTTCGTACACTTGCTTGAATAAATTATTTGTTCGATCCTTCAAAGCAGAGAAACTAAGTTTAATTAACTCCAGGCCACTTAATTAGATGCGGTATCAAAATTTCATGTGTTCATTAAATTATGCAAAGTCAATGCCAGAATGGCTAGACAGGTACTCACAACTATATTTCTAGGGAGGTTGATTCTGTCTGCCATGGTAGTAATTTCCCTGAACGCATTCATCATTGCCCGATCAGAACTACTCATTGTTCGCCGATTCTGGTACTTAGAATTGCCAAATTCATCGAAACTTGCAGCTCCTGTGCCCTATAAAACAAAGTTTTATTACTTTATATAAAAACTTTGAAAACCTAAATGAACAATTTCTAAGAAAACATAACTTACATGACTCCACACGCCCAAGAAACCTACCCTGTGTGTAACCTCCCTATTCCTCAACAGAAAAAGTACCAAGTTAAAGTGGCTTTAGAGATGTTCTCTATCAAATACTTTAAATATAAGAATATCTATTATTTTGGGGTGGGCTGGGATGGGAGTAAAAGACAAAAAACTGTACTTGAACAATTAAAATAAAATAAAATTTTAAAAAAAGTATTAGAGAATGTAATCATATAAATTATCATATTCATAGACTAAAAGGGAAAACTCAACTGACCATCTCCAAAGGTGTTAGAAAAAGGCAAGTAAATACAACTCAAAATTCACTTTTTTTAAAAATCTGGTGAAATTCTAAGAATGGGTACTTTTTCATATTAGAAAATAACTATTCCAGGCCTAAAGCCAGCAACAGGATTAACAGAGACACATTTGCAACATTAGAGTCAGAAGACAAAGGCACCTCCTGGTTGGGAACCGCCCTGCGTGGTTTCAGAGCCGTAACCCCTCCATGGCTAAGGCTGAGTGAGTGACCTTTGGACCATAAGCCACTAAGGAGACAAAGCTTATCTTCCTGGCAGGGGCACTGCTTCTGCCCCTTTTACTTCACCCTGCCTGGCCCCCCAATGCCTGATCCGTTAGCCAATGACAGGTAAGATTCCTCAGGGGAGGAACGACCTAAGACAGGCACAATCACAGGGAGCCCCCAAGAAGGACTTGGGGAGCTACAGCAAAAGGGGGTGACGGACCCTCGCCCCTCAGCTTTGACATAGCCTTAGTCCTCATTCCATCTGTGAGAAGTCTCCTAATCTCTTGGCTGCCTCACTTCCCCTGCCTGACTTAGGCCTGAAACAATGACAGAGGGCGGTGCAGCCCTGTGCTGGAAAGGGCAGGTTCCCTGGGTGATCAGGCCTAAGAAAGAATACATAGCCCTGACTGATGTGGCTCAGTGGATTGAGCATGGGCCTCTGAACCAAAGGATTGCTGGTTTAATTCCCAGTCAGGGCACAGGCCTGGGTTGTGGGACAGGTACCCAGTGGGGGACACATGAGACACAACCACACAATGATGTTTCTCTCCCTCTTTTTCTCCTTCCCTTCCCTTCTCTCTAAAAATAAATTTAAAAAAATATTTTTTAAAAAAAGAATACATAAAATCCTATGAAACCTGCTTTGCTAAGAATGCTCTCAATTAAATGATAAGGGTCCGAGCAGGAAATGAGTGTTTCTCAAAGTTTTGTAGCCCTTTAGCTAACAGACCCTGACTCAGAATAAGCCCTCATTGTTCTTTATATGTTATCTATTGTTCGATCCTTACTGCCTAACAATGATTAATGAACTTTACCTGTATTCCTGTGCAAACTGAACCCAGTAAAAGCCCATTGAGGAAAAGGCTCTTGACCCTTCTCTTTTGAGAGATCCACCTTTCCTCCCCAAGCAGATCATGTCCTGGTAGACTTATTCTCATCCTCGGCAGATGGGGGGCTCTGCGGGCAAAGCTCCCCCACACCTCCTACCACTACCCCTTTGTTACACTGTGCTAGAAAAACTAGCCAATATAATGTCATTGTAATTATTTTGCATAATTATATAAATTAATTACTATGATGATATTAAAATTTGGCAAAAAAAATTGCTACAAGATCGAGGAAGGAAAAGGATTTGCAGATATTATCTTTGTCTACCTATAGACAATACTCAAGAAAATCAGTTAAAAACTGCTATAAAGAAGAGAATTCATCAGAGAAGACCAAAATTAATAAACAGAAACCAATAATTTTATACATGTAATCAACCAGTTAGAAGACAATGAAAGCATTCCAATTACAATAACAAAAAAGATGTCTAGGAATCAACTTAAGAAACATGTAAAACCTTCATAAAAAAACTTGAAAACATCTCTTAAAGGACACATATGACCTAGGGAAAGCATAACTTTTAGATAGGAAGATTCATCGAGAAGTTGTCAATTTTCCCTAAGTTTGCAAATAAATGTAACCAAAACCTCAGTGAAAATAACTAAGTTTTTTGTTTTTTTGTTTTCATTAAACGAAGTGATCCTTTAACTGGAAATGACTAGTGAAGAAAATGCTGAAAAATAAGACCAATGAAGGAGGGCTAAGATTACCAGGTTTTAAAACAGTGCAGTATGGCATTTGACTAAGGATAGAGAATGGATAGAAAGTCTAGAAATGCTCCCAAATATTGTGTTGGCCAAAAAGTTCGTTTGTTTTTTCCATAAGATGGCTCTCATAGCAACTTAGTTGTCTTTAAGCTCATTTGAAACAATTTTGTTAGATCGTATTGTGACAGCTGTCATATCAGCAGTGTACATTTAAGTTTTTATTACAATTCCTGTGTAGCCATTTTAATATTGAAGAGGGAAGAAAATAAGTGACATTTTCAGCATATTATGATTTATTATTTCAAGAAAGGTAAAAATGCAAGTGAAATGCAAAAAAAAAAAGAAGAAGAAAGAGATTTGTGCAGTGTATGGAGAAGGTGCTGCGACTGATTAACATGTCGAAAGTGGTTTCCGAGTTTCCTGCGGGAGATTTCTCGCTGGACGATGCTCCACGGTCGGGTAGACCATTTCAAGTTGATAGTGATCAAATCAAGACATTCATTGAGAACAATTAACGTTATACCACTCTGGAGATAGCTACATACTCAAAATATCCAAATCAATACAGTTGTGGGTAAAAGTGAAAAATGACTTTTATTTTACAGGGAAAAAAAGCCCACAAACTTTTTGGCCAAACCCACACATTAAAAAATTTAATTGAGTTGATGCTTGAGTAACCCAAGTTTGAACTGTGCAGGTCCACTTAATATGTGGATTTTTTTCAATAGATACATATAGTACTGTAAATATATCTTAAGATTTAACATTTTCTTTTCTCTAACTTACTTTATTATAATACACATAACAAACATAATGTGTTAAACAACTCTTTATATTATTGGTAAGGTTTCTAGTCAACAGAAGGCTATATTAGTAGTTAAGTTTTGGGGGAGTCAAAAGTTAGGTGTGGATTTTCAACTGAGCAAGAGGTCAGTGCTCCTAACCCAGGTTGTTCAATGCTCAACTGTATATAATAAATGTAGCATTAAACAAATACTTTCTTTGGCACGTAGGCATAAACCACTTTCAGAGGACACAGGATAAACTTACAATAGTGATTACTTGTTTCTGACAAGGGAAAGAGGGGTTGCAGTGGGGACTGAGAGAGTTTGGGGACCAATGATGAGGAAAATTTACTGTGTTATTTTTATATTTTTGTTTTTGAGTCATGTTATTTCCTATTGGAAAAAAAATTAAACATTAAAAAATGTTGTCATGTCCATTAGTTGCAATCTTACATCTGAAAATGTCCTTAGTATATGCTTTTTCCAGTCTGTAAGACCATAGGCAAATGCAGAAATCACCTAAAGACATTTCTGAATACTGTAATCTTTTTAACCTAGTGTATACCATGTTTTCCAAATATGACATAATTTATAGAGCATGAAAACATAGTTAATGACCTTTTTCATACTTTATTAAAAATAGACCATGAATTCGTATAGATTAAGTACTAAAATAGCATACATTTCCTTTGGAATAATGTCAGTACTATTTCCCATTTAGATACCAGAGCAAAAAAAGAGCCAGGCTGGTAGGAAGACTATGCTACCGTCTTACATAATAGCTGTGGCTACCATTAACTGAACACATACTACACACTACATGTTGTTATAAACACTCTATGTATATTCCCATGTAACCCATCAGCGCTATGAAGTACTATTATTCTCACTCTACTGATAAAAAATGTGAAGCTTAGGTATTTTTGATATTAGAAAATATGATACACTGAGCTCCAATTTATCTTATAGATGGTATAAAGAGGAAAGACATTACTAATGTTCTAGGAATATATCAGTATAAATTCATAGAGACCACACTATGTTTAACTTAATTTTTGTGCAAAATGTGCTTCATGAAAACAAGGGCCTGAAATATAAAGACTCTAATTTTGATCTGTTGACCTCCCCTTTAAGATGGAAGCAACGCATAAGGCAACTATCAATCAATACATCAACCAACCATCAATATAGTGGTATCACTGGCAAATCTCAATCACAGGCCAAGATTCCTCACTGACACTTTTGCAAATTTCCCAAAATCCCAGGTCTTTGGTCAGGCCCCACTTGACATTACCTTGCCAATCATGGTAGACAAATCTCCGTCACTCAAAAGAGGATTCTGAGAATCTCCAACTCGAGACGGATCTTTTGTTGCTTTATCATTGCTGAAAGTTCTCCATTCAGATCCCACATCAATAACCCGGTCACCTAAGAAAGTAAGCACAAGTCTAAACAGTCTTGTCAAGACAGGGTTTACTTAACACCATCTAACATGACCAGCTCAACCGTTTTATTCCCAGGAAATCTGAACATGGACATCTGGGCTCCAGAGTCAGTATTGCGTCTCAGACTTTGTCCACAAGCATTCCTTTAATCATCGTGCCGATCTGCTAATAACCCTCTGACACATCAGGCTATCATCAGTCTTATTCTAACTCTTGGAAGAAAGAATTAAAGACAAGTAACAAAATAAACCTACTCACGTGTGATGCAAAGATAAAGTAACAATGATTCTGAACAAAAGTTTGCACGAAATGTGCAACAGGCAAGGGAAAAAGGAGAAAACACTTTACAACGGTACCAATGCACATGGTTTAATATAAAAATTACTAAGTTTTCAAGGGAAATCCTTAGCAAAGAACTAAGCTTACACCTATGTTTTAGGATGTATATGGTAAAAAAATATTTTGGCCAAATAATTTATAAAAAATAAACTTTAAGCCTAGAATCAGTGAGAAAATACCAAGTAGGCATTTTTTCCCCTTTTTAGGCAGTGACTAAGTATGTCACGCCAAGGAACCAGACATGAATAGATCCTGTTAATTACTGCTTTGGGGAAACGCTCAATGGCTAATAGACAAAAATTAACTGAACCGAAATGTTCAAATTGAACATTTGCATATGCTACTCACTGTGCCCTTTATAAATGTTCTCTTTTAAAGGCAGGTGTCACTTTTACTGCCACCTTAGAAATAAAATTAATTTCTCTACAATTATATGGCTAGAACTGAAATGTGCATCAAATTCCAGAGTCTGTTCTATACTGCATTTGTGTTAAACATGAGCTTTTCTACCAATATATGATAAAGAAGCAAGCAGGAACCAGACCATCTTCCTCTGTGCTTATACAGACAGGAGAAAGGAACAGCAGGCATCAGTTATCTCAGCACTTAAAAAAAGTTCTGGTACTGTGAGTAAATTAATAAAAAACAGTGTAGGCTCTACCATTTGCTCCTTAGTCTTGGACAAATTACCTCATTTCTTTGCCTGCATTTTCTCAGCTTTAAATCTCCCTAGTAACCTCACATTTTAAAGATGTAAAGATTAAAAACAGTAAGCTAATACAGATATACTGCAAGCAAAATGCTTTAAAAGCAGTTCAAATGAGTGCTTGATGTTAGCTATTTACTGCTATGAAAATGAATAAAGTGGCAGATATTCTGACATTTCCCCCCTTCTGGTGCGGGAAGTAAGGAGAAGCACCATTTGTAAACGATTAATCTCCACATTTCACTTTAAAAGTATCAGAGTACTTCGCTGCAAGTATTTAAAGAGATAGGCAAAGAACGGAAGAAAGGAACTCAATGTACACTGTGCTAAACCTTCTAAACTATTTTTATATGGTACGGTAATTAAAATGCTCATAAACAATATAGATATCATAATCTAATGGTTTGTCATAAATAAGTAAGTACATACACAACAGAATAATTCCTGACGATTTGGAGAAATTAGTTTTTCTCTGAGCACTCAAATAACTTGGGAGTAACCACACATTACTTGGACTATCAGGTGTCCATTTCACAAGGGAACTGAGACCAGTGGTAGGGCCTCCACGGCCCTATGCAACAAGAATGACCAAGGAAACAAGCAGGCAGATGAGTTATAAGGCAATTTCACAGATTACAGATTGCGCAGTTGGCCCAAAATAAGGAGAAAAAGGTTAAATGTATGGGACTGTCATGATGAATTTGCCTGCTTTCTTATCATAATAACAAACATGACTAAACTTGGAAATTATATAAATTATATTATATAAATTATATATAATATAATTATATAAATAAATTTATATAAATTATATTTATATAATTTATATAAATTATATAAATTATAATTATATAAATTAAGATTTAAAAAACTTACCTGAAAGTAACATAAAAACTGTAATTGTGCACTGAAGCCTTACTAAGATATCAAAGTAGGCCCATATCTAAAGAGTACTCTAAAGAGATTGATTTTTATTCCTTTTATAAAAGAATAATACTTGCTTACTTAAAAAATACTGCCCTGGCTGATGTGGCTCAGTGGACTGAGTGCTGGCCTGCAAACCTAAGATCACCAGTTCGATTCCCAGTCAGGGCACATGCCTGGGTTGTGGGCCAGCTCCCTAGTAGGGGGTGCATGAGAGGTAACCACACATTGATGATTCTCTCCCTCTTTCTCCTTCCCTTCCCCTCTCTCTAAAAATAAATAAATAAAATCTTTTTTAAAAAGTACATATGAGGTCTATTAGGAAAAAGACCAGCTATTGTTAGTATAATGACAACAGTTTGCACGACAGTAACATAACCTGGCAGGCAAGGAGAGTGGACTGGAATGCACATGTGAGAACAATGACAACTTCACTGTACTGGTCAGTGGGGGCAGTAGATGTCATTGAGTGAGCATGTGTACTGTGTGGCCATCGCATTCAAAATGACTGAGCTACTAGAACAACGAATCTGCATCAAATTTTGCATTAAGCTTGAACATTCTCCTGTGGAAAC
This sequence comes from Carollia perspicillata, assembly GCA_004027735.1. Classification (NCBI taxonomy): domain Eukaryota; kingdom Metazoa; phylum Chordata; class Mammalia; order Chiroptera; family Phyllostomidae; genus Carollia; species Carollia perspicillata. The sequence continues at coordinate 24,875 of PVKM010006569.1, read as the reverse complement.
TACTCAGATGATTCAGCCCCTCTACGGGCAACTGGTGACTGGCAGCTTCATCACAATAATGCCCCAGCTCACGCATCACGTCTTCTGCAGTTTTTTGGTGAAACATCAAATGACCAAGGTGATCCAGCCCTGCTAAAGCCCAGATTTGGTGCCCTGTGACTTCTGGCTTTTCCCAAAACTAAAATCACATTAGAAAGGGAAGAGATTTTAGACCATTGATGAGATTCAGGAAATTATGGCAGGGCAGCTGAGAGTGACTGGAAGAACTCTGTGAGGTGCCTACTTTGAAGGAGACTGAGGTGTCACTGTCCTGTGTACAATATTTCTCGCATCTTTTATCTTCTTTAATAAATGCCTCTATTTTTCGTATTACTTGGATGGATACTTTCTGGATAGTCCTCGTCATATACAGAACAAAATAACCTGTATTCCCAATACCCAGAGACAACCACCATAAATGTTTTGATTTTCCCAAAAATTAAAATTAGATCACACTGTGCTTGCAGCATGACAAGATCTTTTCACTAAATTTATATTTAAACATCAAAGCAAGATTTTTAGATAAAGTTTAACCCTTTAAAAAGCATCCAGTAATTAAAGTGATACTACAATCTCCCCACACACTTATGTTTTCAAAGAAAGAGAAGTAAATCTAACTTTTTCACAGTGAAATAAAAACCCAACCATGCACAAAACAAGAAACTCCTGTAGCCTTCAAATTTAAAGTTATTTACTAAATTTTAAGTTAAAAAAAGAAAAGAAAATCAGCCTTGGCTGGGTGGCTCAGTCAGTTGGAACATCGTTCTGTACATCAAAAGGTCTCGGGTTCAATTCTGGTCAAGTACCTACCTAGACTGCAGGTTCAATCTCAGGTGGGGAGCATGCAGGAGGCAACCCATCAATGTTTCTCTCCCCGCCACCCCATTCCCCTCTCTCTCTAAAATCAATTAAAAATAAATAAACAAAACCATATCGTGGGTGAGGATTTAAAAAAAATATCTAATGTCATAATTACCTTGTAGTATTTTAATTAACACAATAAATGTATTAAGAGGACAGTGCAAATGAAAGGCAGGTAGTTACGCTCACATCTTTAAATCCCTAGAAACCTCAAGTATTACTTAGCCAAGATGCCTCATTTGTCACAGCATTTTCCTTTTGGTTCAGAGTAACTTACTGCGAGTTTTTTTTACTGCCTGCTTTATAAAGCATAATAAAAGACAAGATGGATTGGGGAGGGTGAAATCTGCCCTAGGATATTATAAATAGAAAATCAGAACTAAGTAGTGATGTAATTTTCCACATGTGTGGGAATAGTCTACATGACTCATTCAATAATCTCTGGTGTGTGCCAAGAGCCACTGCCTCTTTTTATATTTTAATGCTCAAAACAGCACTTACAAGAAAGAAACTTTCCAAAATAACTCAAGTAACAATCATGAAATTACAACTAGACCATCAGATTAAGTGTGTAAGTAAGAAGAAATAGGGTAGACCATTCAGGAAAAAAAGTCAGATTACATAAAGGATATTCATTTGGAAAAACACCTAAGTGAGGTGGCATTTAAAAAAGTGCTCTGCCTGGCTGCTATAGCTCAGGATTGAGCAGGGCCTGTGAAGCAAAGGGTCGTCGGTTCGATTCCCAGTCAGGGCACATGTCTGGGTTGTGAGCCAGGTCCCCAGTGGGGGGCACGTGAGAGGGCAACCACACACTGAGGTTTCTCTCCCACTCTTTCTCCTTCCCTTTCCCTCTCTCTAAAAATAAATTAATAAAATCTTTTTTAAAAAGTGCTCTGGAGGGAAGGAAACTGCAATACAGAATCTTTTAAGGGTAACTGTATAAGGTGGCCATTATGTTTGGGTATATCCATCTTCTGACAAAGCTGCCTGCCCATTAGCATGTGTACACACATACCCACAATCTCACACACCTTTTAATGTTTTAGAAAGGAGAAACATGGATTTAAAGGGAGATACAAAGGAGTTTTCTCACTCTACCATGATTCTGACATCACTTCCAAATGTTCTATAATGTGCATGTACTAACCTTTGATAATTGCAAAAATAACTAAGACTTAGTTAACTGGTTGCAGCTGGAAGAGAAAGACTACTGAATAGGATGTTTTGAGGCCAGTCACTAAAAACTGGGGAGCATCAGAAGGAAGGACTGCTGCTCTCAGTCCATACTTGGAAAGATGAAATTGTGATGCTGGGGACACACCATGGTGTCCAAGAGGGAGAGTGTGACCTACGCTTCTGTCTCCCTAGTTTCACTCTGAGTAGAATGGGTTCAACCTGTCTGGACTTGAATTTCTGCACTAGCCTTGCAATCTTCTATTTGGGTTATAGTATTCTTGTGTTTCTCTGGTGTTCTCCCCAAGCTTTGAGTACTATTATTTGAGTATCTACCTTTTGTTCAAAGGAAAGTACCATTTTTCTTTGTGGTCCAATACCTGTTCCCCTTCCATGGTCAATAGAAATGACAGTGGAAGGAAGATCTTCTAGAGGGGCAAGTCCCACTCTGGACCACAATCTGAATCTGCCCACCAGACCACTGTAGGAGATCGTTAATTTTTATCAGTATCTTTTTTAAGTACTCACAGAGTTTTGTAAAAATAACATGTCAGAAAGTCTAAACATAAAGATATATAATAGCTAAAATAACGCTACTATAACATACAATAGGACTATTCCTCCCTCCATCTATAGTCTATGATCTTTAACACTCTGATCAAGTTACCCACCCAGAAAAGCAAACACATCCATATGTACTTACGTATTGCACACATACAGTTTTCCATCCATATATCAGAGTGGTAGGTCTAGAGTATTAACTAAGATATTTTATCATATCTAAAGAGAAAAAGTTTTACCTCTTTCAAGAAATTGAGAGTACCTGCCAAAATCATTCATACGACTTTAAAATGGTTCAACTACTTTGGCACCCACCACCTTATGACTTGGCAATTCCGCTTAAATATCCACATACAAAAGTCTCACACAAAAATGTTAATAGCAGCATTGTTCCTATTAGCTAAAAAACTGAAAAACAACCCAAATGTCCATCAACAGTAAAATGTATACGACGGAACAATAAACTACAATAAACTCCGCAGCAAATAAACTACTGACATATTTCAAAAATACTACTTCTAAGCCACAAAAGTCAGTCACGAAAAAGAACATCCTCTATGATTCTATTTACATAAAGTTCAAAAACAGGTACGGTAATCTGAGGCTAGAACTCAGTACAGTGGTTGCTGTTTGGTGCGGGGAGGGATGAAGGAGACTGGCTAGGAAGAGGTCCAAGAAAACGCCTGAGGTAGAGGAAGTGGTCCACACACCTTGTGTGTTGGTTACACCAGTATATGCACTGTCAAAACTCAAACGGTAGATCTGAGATCTGTGCTTTTTATTATATGCAATTATAATTCAATAAATTAAGAATTAAAATCCTCCTGACCAAAATACTGTTGATTTTGAATTAAGCTTCACTAAGCCTTATGTTTGGGAAATGGTGGAATAATTTTTATCAATCTTCTTGGCCAAGGAAATACACTCTTTCTCTCTTGTGTCAGATTATACGTATTTCACATTTAAGTTAGAACCATTATTTTTCTGTTAAAAATCTCATTTTCTAAATCGTAATTGCTATAGTATTTTATATGCTTAGATCCAACCACTTTTAAAATGCTATTAATTCAGTCATAGCCCCTTCTACCATTCCCCATGATATCTCAAAGAACCTAGGGCTACTGTGTACTCTTAACAGAAGTCTTACATTAAAAATAATTTTGAGGGGGAAAAATTTTGAGGAGAACTATGATCAAGAGACATTCTAGAAAGAAACATTATTAATAACATAGCCAGTCTCAAAAACCATAGTTTATGTTCCCACAATGTAAATTAGGTAGGAACTCAAACTGAATTATCCCTTAGATACAAACCACATCGTGGTTAATTTCCTAAACTGGCCCATTAAATAGATCCTAAAAATATAAACAAAAAACACCCTGTGTAAATCAACAGTGTAAATACCACTTGTGCAGAAAAATGCATGGTAAGTTCCACCCCTGACCACCTGAACACACCTTGCTCTTCCTCACCTACAGGCAGCTGTGCAGCAGCAACAGGCTCTTAGCTAAGGAGCTGTGGCTTTGAGGAAGGTGTATTCTAACCGCGGTCACAATAAATTTAGTCATTCATATACTAATACTTTCAGGCCTCTAACTATGGCACATGTTATAGGCCTGAAGTAGAGGCCTATAAAAGTAGAGGCCTTTTTCCCTCTCCTCAGAATGACTTTCCGTCCATTAACCCTCACTCATTTTTAATGACCTTTCAAGGTGAATTCAACAGTAATTTCCCTAGGAAGTCACCACCACATTCCTTTGTATTCTCACCACATTTGGAAAACCAGTCATAGAGCTTTCAACATGCTGTGTTCTATTCATTTAACCTCCTCCCTTCCACATACTAGTTCAACAGCTGTCCCAGAGGTTGCTCACAGCATCTCATCTTTCTGTCATTCTCTCCGACCAGCACAGTGCTTCACAGGAACCGACAGCTTCTTAAGTCCTACAATGTGAATTTAAGTAGCTCTGTCCCTTACTAGATGCAGAATCTTGAGCTAATTATCTAAGCACTGCAAGCCTCAGTTTACCGTTCTATAAAGTGGAAAAAACTACCTCCAAGAATGGTTGTGTTAACTGAGTAAAATTAGTAAGTTTCTCATGCTTACAAGAAAGCAGCATCTAAATTAAAAATTTGAAATTAGGTAAGAAAGCTGTCTTAAGCCAAAGCAAGCATTTTGACAGTGAATACAAATATTCCTTCCTTTAAAAATACAGTTTGGTCAAATTGAACTAAAGCTGTATTTGTCCCTGTAGGAAATACTGCTGATGCGAATGTGAAGATGACACCCCAACAGTCTCTACAACACAACTGCGACATTAAATACAGCAGACCCACAGCAGTCACTCACATGTCACAGCTGCCTCGCTATGAGAACGGCACCTCAGACTTAGAATCCCCCTCTTTTTCTACAAAGTTAAGAAAAAGGACCATTTGTATTTCCAAATTATGTATCACTAAAATTTCATACTAAAATTATGCTATATAGTTTATACATCTCAATTGATTCTAACAATTCCTAACAATTATAAGATGTACCTGTTCTTTCTTATCCCCCGGGTAGTGAGAGGGACTTATTTCACACTTATATGAAATAAGAAAATTAAACTTGGCAAGATTATGTGCCTTGACTATAGTTACATAGCTTTTAATTAGTAGAGCCACACCTGGACTCCAGGGCCAATGACTCTTGGTTATACACACGAGATATCTGCTCTACAGGAATTTGTAGTCTAGGTCTGCAGACATGGAAAGTGTGAAAATAAATATTAAAAAATCTAAAAATACAGAACATCTTGAAGACTGGTAAATTGTCAAGTTAAGAGTATAGATTTGTGTTTCTTAATGTGATTTATGACCTGAGCTAGAATTTCTGGAAGAGAAACCTGGAATCTTTTAAAACATATTTCCCAGTTCATTTTTTTTTTTTAGGATTCAGTTCCAGCTGATTTTATTTCCTTTTCAAAAAAAATTACTTACAGAAGGTCTATATCAACAACACTCTGACAGGCAGTGAACTTGACATGATTAGTCGCAGCTGATTCTTAATGCACATCCATACACTCATGTTTCAGGCTCACTGGTATAAACAATACCCAGAATGAGCTTAAGAGGAAGAGGTCAAATGGACTCATTTATTCTTTCACTTCTACCTAAGCTATTTTCTAATATTTTCCTTAATTATTCTTAAGAACAATGAAAGAACTCAGTTTTAAGTGGTACACAAAAGTGGCTTTAACTAGAAATGACACCATTAATTCTAAACAACACCTCATTCTGAAATCTTAATTATAAAAGTCATGATAACCAACTTCATGTTTTAGCAGGTTACTAACCTAATGCTTTGCTGACTATAAGCCAACATATAAACAATGTAGAAGGTAGAATTTATATACAAGTTGATGATCTAAATATGATTATACTGCCACCTAGTGCTCATTTTCTTATGTGACACAATTACACTGTTAGGATTTGGGGGGAAACCCACAAATAAAAAGTGCTGTTACAGCCAACAGTTTCATGGTAGAAATGACAAAACTTTGCTTTAAAAATCAGCCCTATTTTAGAGATCACTACCAATATTTTAAGGACTACTATATGGTGAAGTAGCCAATCACAAATCATAACACATCATATGTTTAAAATTAAAATCCTGTAATTCAAATAAAAAGGGAAAGTCAAACAATTACATGCTAAATAGTGTTAAAAATAGTCACAAAAATTTTCATCAACCCAAGTTACAGGACAGACTAAATACTACACAAGCATTTAAATATTGGGAAAGAAAGGAAACAAGAGAAATTAAACGTGTAGTCTTTTCCGAACCCAGCAGCAGGGTCTCCCACCCGCAAGCTCTTCTGCAACATGGCCTCGCCACTCTCACATCCAGGGGGAGCCTGCTTCTCCAGCCTCCAGTCCAGGGGGCCCCTGCAACTGTCTGACTAACAGAACACAGAAGTGATCATGTTCTACCCATAGCCCTTACCTGCCCAAGTCCAGCTTCCACTCTCTCAAAACACTTGTTCTTGGGATACTAGTCTCAGAAAACGACCATCATGCATGAAATATGACTACACTGAGACAACCACAGGGAATCCTAGGGGGTGACAGACCCGTGTGGGGGTGCCGAGGAGCACAGAGGCACAGGAAAGGCAGGTGAAGGAGCTTCATGGAAGTGCACCCTCCAGGTTCAGCGAGTGTGCCAGGTGGAAACAACGGCCCAGAAGAGTCCCTCCCAAATTAATAACCCATGAAATCATGAGCGATACAAAACGGCTGTTATAAGACACAAAGTTTCGAGGTAGTTTGTCATGTAACTGAAACAGATATCGTTTCCTGAAAGCATGTGTGGCTTTAAGAAAATCCTAGAAACATGTGGTGCTGGTTTTGCAAATGAATGGTGGACTTCACAGAGCCTGTCAGTGCAGGTCTGAAGGACGGTGAGACGACTGTTATTAAAGATTGGAGAAAAGTAGCCTATATCGTGTAAGATAAATACAATTTTTATATTATAAGTCATTTCATTAAAAAAGATGACAGGAATGCACTCGCATCCTTTCTGACTTATTTGAGGAGTAATACATGGCTCTGAAAATGACAGCTGAGTATTACCTAGCCTTGAGTTTGAAATTAAGAGGAGTTAGTGACAAACTGCCATAAATTTCAAGCACAAATTAAACATTAATTACAGGGCTATCCAAAAACAATTCTAAAAGAGTTTCAGTTTCTTACCTTGATGGGTGATTATTCAATAAATATGGTATAAGCTACAAAGTTCCATACAATGTAAAAATGTTATGGCAAATACAATCAATCCATTATGCCAAGATCATCTATTAGAAAACAGATGATGTTACATGTATGCATATAAAGTCCTATGAACACCAGTGTCTCAAATAAGGAAAAAGCCACAAAGTTCATGCTTTAAGTGGGCTGCAGAGTACCTGCTCAGCTTAATTTCTTCCCTGTCTCCACAGCATAAGAAAAGCTTGAATTGAGCTGGCAACGAAGAGCATATGCCTTTAAACCATCAAGATAATGAAAATCCATTAAATATAAAATACAATCTAAATGTATTATTAATATACAATAATGAATTTTTATATATGTTTATATGTATCTTTAAATTTTAGACTCATGGAGTACCATGTTCAATTAGGCTATTTTTAACATAATTTGCTTGATGATACCATCAGCAAAAAAGAACTTCATCAGCAGACATGCCCTTATCTGGTCATGGAATAGATTCTTCACCTGCAGGACATCAGGTTACACATTTAACTATGAATATCTGTGAATGAGGCTACTGTGTATTTTCAAAAGTATTTGTTACATTCTGTTTATGTCAGAAAAAATATTACAAAGAGAAACTGCTATAGTTTAATCAGATTATATTTCTAAATGGTTAAGCCTTATAATTTAGCCTAGTAGCTTTATTTAGAATAAAATATGGTAGTTCTGCCCTGGCTGGTGTGGCTCAGTGGACTGAGTGCCAGCCTGTGAACCAAAGAGTGGCCAGTTCGATTCCCAGTCAGAGCACATGCCTGGGTTGTGGGCATATGAGAGGCAACTACACATTAATGTTTCTCTCCCTTTCTTTCTTTCTCCCTCCCTTCCCTTCTCTCTAAAAATAAATAGATAAAATCTTTAAAAAACTGAAATAAGATATAGTAGTTCTGATGTTGGTGTTCAGGACTAACAATAAAGTAAAACTAAAAGAAAACTAACCAGTTTAATATATCAAGAAAATGCAAGTAAAAATTAAGGACTCCAAGCACAAAAAAGTATATAACCCTGGTGAATTCTATCTTCTTTTTCCAGTTGGTTAATCTTACCCAACTAACTGTTTTGCTGGTCACAGTGGAAGTGAAGCTGATGAAAGGGCTGGAAATATAATGAAATATCGTTACACTACTTCTTTTTAAGTGGCTACAGAAATTAGGAGAGTCACGAAGATGAGATTATATTCACACTCTTACTCATTATCAGTTTGATCTTAACACCCTGGAAGAATTAGAATGCTCTCATTTAACTTAGGTGTTAGCAAACATTTTCTGTAAAGGACCATATAGCGAATATTGTAGACTTTGATTCAAGAGATCAAACTGAGAATATTAAGTAGATATTTTTATTAAAAGAAAAAATCCTCTAATTTTTATTGATGAAATTAAAAATATAATACAATAATAAATATAATGTTATAATACATACCTAATACTGAGAAGAATGGGAATTGTCTTCTTGGGAGATAACATTTCACTTAATTGGAATCCACAGTTAGAGTTCCCTATCATCAACACTGATTATAAATGTTCATCTGTCAGTGCTGCGTTAACAAGATTTTATGTATTTCATTTTAAAAAATACCCTTTTCACAGATAAATACTACCAATTACTGATATTAATCCACAAGCATATGATTTTAATAGAGTATATTCAGTGCTTGATAGGTATTTATAGAATTTTATTACTTTTTTTCTAAAACTTTTTTCTAAAATGTATAGAATTTTATTTATATATTCATCTGATATTTGCCTTTTGTCATGTCACTGCATTGTACATTAATCACTTCCAATTGACGGTCTGGTGGAAGCTACTTAACTGTACAATTAAACAGATTTTAAAAGATGAAAATTTCCTTTGCATTTGCATCCAGGTCTGAAAAACACAGATAAAGATAGAGTTTGAGTCTGGAAATATATCTGCTGCAGATCTGTTTGAGAATGAAGACCTTAGTTTTTGTTTTAACTTCTGACATCAATGAAAGTATATGAAATACTATATAAAGCAATTTGACATTACTTGTGATTCAAATGTTAGTTGCTATGAAACTGACTTTATCACAGCGCCTAACATATAGGCACTATTTTGCCTTGCAATTCTACAATGAATTCGTTAAGAAAAATTAGCAAGTTTGAAGCAATAGCTAATTACCAAAGCCATTCAGTTTTTAATAGTAGTTGAAGGCAGTACTGGTTTAGAAAAATTTCAACATTTCAACCTTGCCCAGAGCTTAAAAAAGAATCACTTAAAAAAAAAAGAATTACAGGAAAATTTTGCCACTGCTAAGTAAACACATTACTGTGTGGTACGGCAAATTAGGATATTCAGTTTCTATTTCTGAAAAAAATTCATAGAGAGGATGATAGTTAGATCCATGAGACTGAATGAAATCCACTACTGACACTATTGGATCAATAACGACACACGATAGGTTCAAACCTTTTCTACAATGTATCTGCTGATGAAAAATGAATAACTATAGGGTTTTTTAAATCTTACATCTATTTGTGCACTCTTTGTAAATCTGTCCAACTAAGCCCTCTGCTCCCCATGTATTTTCACCACCATCAGTTATAATACATCGTAGCAGATTCCACTTCAGGTTGTACTGAACCAGTACTTTTGCAACTTCTTTGAAAATACTTTCTCCTGTAGTTGTTCCAGGCAGTCACTTCAAACTCTGTAAACTCTGCACTGACTCCTTCAATAAATAGCTCAACAGTAACATCTGTCTAGTCATAAAGAGTCTAGGAAAAATACTTGAAATAATTGGCCTGGTATTTGAGTACTGATGTTACTCCCAACGTCAAGTCTTGAAGCAACTGTTGTTGCTTAAAGGTTGACAGACTTAAGTTTATTTTCTCTGGACATGTCTTCAGCTGCTGCAATCACACACAAATTAATCAACTCATCACTGATAAAGGGCTTTCCCTGCTTGACCTACAAATGAGCCACTCAGAAACTTATTTTAACTGCAGCTTTATTTTAATTATTTTATTTTCACAAAGAAATTCTGCTGTGATGAGATATTCTACTTTACATTTCTAAAATGTTCTGACCATTTTTTCCCTCATTTGGGAGTATTATGACAGTGCTTTGTCTGGTAATCTCAAGTTTATTATATTCTTTTAGCACAGCTAAAGTGTCAAAGCCTAATAAATACAATGCTTCACCATCTAATTCAGTAACAAAGTAACTCATAATACTCTATCCTTAAAAGCATGGCATTCAAAGTTGTTTTTTGTTTGACACTGAGAATGCAATGGTAACAAATACAAATAAAATGTTGCAGTATGGAGATAGGCTTGGCTGGAGTTTTCACTGTATCAACTGGGATTTGCAGCAGTATAAAGTGATGAGAGCAACATATATGGTTTCTGTTTCAACTACTAAATTCTGCTGTTGCATTATGAAAGCAGCAACAGATAATATATAAGCAAATGATTGTGACTGTGTTCCAATAATTATTAATGAAGACTAAAATATAAATGGATGTTTTCATGTGCTCAAAGTATTATCCTTGATTCTTTCCAACCATTAAAAATGTAAAAGCCATTCTAAGCACACAGGCCATATAAAAACAGGTGGTGTGGGTCGCAGTTGGCCAATCACAGATTGAACTCATTTTATTATGAAAGAACGTAGGATTGAAATTTGGCTCCCATGCAGACCAAGGAGCTACACTGCCAGATTACTTGAACTTCAGTTTCCTCATCCCTAAAATGAAGACATTGTTAGTACTCACCTCACAGATTTCCCTGAGGATAAACTGAGCGAATACGCAAATCATTTAGAACAGTGTCTACTGTACAGTAAGTGCACAAACTGTAAATATTTCTTATTGAGCATAATACAATTGCAAATAGATTCCAATTCTTAATAGCAACTCTGCATGATTTAAAATTCCCAACGGAGGTCTGAGGCAAGTAGCCTACGTGGATGCATATTACAGATGTCCTCCAAGTAAACACATCCATGGCATATCGGCATTTTGGTTCTTAAGTATTTCAAACTACTCAGCATTACTCCTTTTCTCAAGCATGGCTGCAACCCGCCCCCATAAGAATAATTTTTAAACAGACCATCTCTATTCTCAAGTTTTGTTGTATGTCTAGATTAGTGAGCAAAAAAATAAGTGAAAGTATAATTTTAAGTCATATTTTTGACAATAACAACTATACACTAGAACGACATAAATAAATCATTCCATATGAGCAAATGAAATCACAACAAATCTTTTTTTTTTGACAAAGAGGCCTTGGATAAGATTTAATACAGATACATTTTATACTCCAAATACTGGGAAGGCGGGGTAGGGGCTGGGTTGAGGTGGGCAAAGTGGGGGAAATGGAGACATCTGCAATAACATCAATAATAAAAATGAAAAAAAAAAAAAACCTCAGGAGACTGAGGGCCTTTTTTTTTTGGTGTGGATTAGCTGTCTCAGTTTGATGTTCCCTCCTAACCAACATTATAAAACATAAGCATGTGAATTGACAATAAAATATAGTATCACTGAATTACTTTACTTCCCTCCCCCCAATTTTTTGTTTGTTTCACAATAAATATGAATTACCTATAGGGGAGAACAGTCAAAATGTATTCACTAAAAGACAGTTTGGAAAATACACAAAAGAAGTGTCCAAACTAGTGATTTTAATTAAAACTATAATAACTGCTTACCTACAACCAGGCCACATTCAGGACAGATCATATCACCAGCTCTGTAATCCTCCACCAAAATCGCATCTGGATGGTTTGGACATGTGACTCTTGGAAGAGCATCCAAACTAAATGAAAAAAAAGGTATTTTTTAATATTCTCCCAGTTAACATGTAACAACATAGTCTTTGAAACAGGAAATTTTTTAACGTGTTTCCAATATTATATATTTATAATACATTTAAGCTAAACTTTCAAAGTAAACAGCCCAGTTAAGTCACTTTAAATTCTAGCTAGTTATTAATGGGTAGATTCCATTGAAATTATTTTTTTAAGAACAGTTACTGGCTTGCAGACATGAAAAGAATTAAAAACTTGGAAAACAAGTTTTTTCTTCTTAACAGGTTACTGAGTTTTTAAAAAAATGTTGATTAGCATAGAAATTGCTCGCCACCATAATAACCTGTGACATTTACCAATAACCACCCAGTGTGCACCCCTTGCCGCTAGATTTAGACCAGCACACTAAATCTAACAGGTATATAATAAGAGGGTGGTAGATGTGGCTCTGCTTAAGACCTGATGATTTCACTTGGTGCAGAATGAGTTTGTTAGCAATCAAGAAATGGTTTCTAAAGCTGCCTTTTAATCTATTTGTGGTATTAATAATTTGCTCAATTATCTTACTTTGAAAATAAAGCAGTTTGGGGAAGACACATCAGCCTTCAATGACCTGACAGAGTAAGTTTCAAAAAGCAACAAAGATATTTGCCATAGATTTAGTACTCATTCTGGGGATATCACCTCACAATCACAAATGTTTGGTATCACTGAAAATAAGTTGTTTTTAGCAGTTCACTAGAGACAGGAAAACCTTATGCCATAAAATAATGCTGAACTATAATAAAGATATACAAAGAAAAAGACCCAATCGTAATCCAGAGATTTTATATACAGCAATTTTACATCCAGCAAAGCTGACTTTCAACAACAACAAAAAAAACATTTATAAACTGTTAACATGCAAGAACTCAAAGAATATCATTTCCATTAGCCCTTTCCTATGAACTTACTAGAGACTGAGTTTTACACACCCAATATGGCAGGAGAGACATCAATGTAAAGATTTGTGGTCAGCCAGCTTTAGACACAGAACTTATCTAACAGCTGTATGCTCTTAAGATCCAGTTGAAATACAACTGTAAAAGAATGAGGGCCTATGTAAAAACTATTAAGTACTTGTATCAGTGGTAGTATAGGTATTGTTATTCTGAGAATGTTTTCTGCATTATGTGGAGTAAAGCAAATGTTTAATTATGGGAAAAATTCACTTGCAGTAATGCAGTAAAAGATTATGTTATGGCCACCACAAATATACATCTAAAAGACATTATCTATGTAAACAGGTATTTGATTTTGGATAAAGTTTCTCATGCAAATAAAATTGAGAATGGTAATTCTCAAAATAAAAGGCAATTCCCACTGGAAAACTGAAAAAATTTAGTCCCAAAATTTATATATTCAAGGTAACAAGAACATATGTTGATCTTTTCATTGAAAAATGGGGGTGTGGGGTTGGCTTTCATTCATACTTATTCCATAAAGTTCTATATAAAAAATATTTTAAGAAATTATGGCAAATATTAAGAAAGAAAAAATGATAAAAAGCTATGTTGAAAAAAGGAAAATATTAGCAGAGTAATAATAATTGCAAATGCATAATAAAATGGGCAGCCAGGTGGCACATGGCATACAAAGAAATGGGCTGATTTTGCGCTCTTAAAAGGAAGATAAACTATCACGTAGTGTGAGTATATATATAAATGATAAAGAAACATCACAAAGATATGCTAAATGAAAAAAGTATGGATTTTATACAAAACTGGAGAAAGTATGAATTATAGTTATATGCAGTAAAATATGGGTAAATGGATATCAAAATGCTGACAAAAGAAACTAGACAGATGGACGTATATGTCATTTACAGAACACTTAAAGTAGGCAAAACCACCCTATGGTGTTAGAAATCAGGATGTAGTAATGACTAAGTGGTTTTTGATTTCTTAACCTGGGTGGTAGGTCTGTTTATATGTTCACTTTGTAATTGAGCTGTGCACTTAAAATGTGTGTGCCAACCCCATAAAAAAGGTAAAAAGCAAGGCATTGAGTTTACATTAGACTACTTGTTTTTTTAGGGGGGGTAATTAGAACTATATGCATCTGTTTGCTAAGCACAGACTTACGGGGCAAAAACACCAAGAAACTGGTTACAATGACTGCTTTGGGGGAGAATTAGATGGCTGAAAGCTAGGGGAGAAGCAAAATGCTTTTCACTTTTCTTTTTGCTTTTCTATGTGTATGCGTTATCTATCCAAAATAAAGTGAAATCATGCTATCACCTTTTAAACAAATTACCCACAAGAGCAATACAAAAGAGAAACCACGAGGTGGGGTTGCAGGGAAAAGTAAGGGGCAAAAACAATAGGGAAGGAATGTGGAAATAATCACCCCTAAATTTAAAACAACTGATACAACCTAAGAACCCAGATAATCCCAACCTCATCTTACAGCTAAAACTACTGGGTGCTTACTGTGGGTCTAGTGCCATACACAGTATTAAGCTTTGAAGCAAGCCTGCAAGACAGGTAGGCATCATTATCTCCACTTTAAAGATTATTCTCAGAGAATGGTTTGCCTGAAATCACAGAATTAAGTGATGGAGCTTAACTTTGAACTCACAACATTTGTGCTCTTCTCTGTGAAAAACCAGGCAAGCTTCAGAGCCTAGTAACTGTACATCTTCCTCAAGGAAAAAAATAGCTAAAAGTAGAAATACTAACATTTACTTTTGTTCTCACTGGTAGAAAAATTCAAGAGCTGAACAATTGCAATAACACATAGAACTGGACCTGTCTAGAAAAAATTTATTTCAAATATTTTTTTAACAAACAAAGACAATAAAGGCACACAAAGTAAAGTGTACTTAGTGGGTAAAGAATTTATGAAGTGAATTTACTACACTTATACTGTAACATTTCTTACAAATACAACTTCCTGTTCTTTACATATAACAGCTGTGCCAAATATGCACACCTTTCGGATCTACTGCCAGAGAGACCCTAAGTTGCATTTAGGGTGCCTTTGGGACACTGAAGTTTTCCATTTACCTACAAGGAAACCTTACCTGACAGAGAGAGCCATGCCCAGACAGAATGAGCACTCAATCACGGAATTAGAATCCGTAAACAAACGTGTCAATGACTTTAAGAGTTGTTTTCAAACAAGCCATTAGCTAAAGCTGCCTCAAGGGCCCCCTTTTTAATAAACACAGTAACATAAAATAGTAAATCTTGGAAGTTACCAGAAAGGGCCTGGACTTCTCCACCTCACTATTTGTGATAATGGTATTTCGGGAACTCAATCACACAGATTATAACAAGTTCAAAAATTTATGCCAGAGTTGCTTTCCAGAAGCTATAGACCTAGTGTGACACTTTTACGACATTCTGAGTTAACTAAAGGACAACTTGTGGTAATAAAAAAGACATGAGTCTCTTACACTGTTCTAACACTCATTTTGGAAAAGCCAATACTGGCATGACTCAGTTTACACTCATGCAAAAATACTAATACCTATTTCATAGTGGTCATGAAAAATCTAATTAGGATCTGCAAGCATTTTTCAGGTCACAGAACCAAAGGCTGTCTCTCTACGGGCACTACATGCATTTCCCGTAGAAGTGAGTACAATACATTTTTAAAATATACTACAGTGACTGCCCAGCATATGTAAATAATTTTCTGCAGGCAATATTTTCTTGAGGAAAACAAAGGCAACGACCTTTGAAAAGAAATCTCTTAGAAGGGAACATCGCATTTTCTGAAATGCCTTAACTTCCATTTAGAGAGCCTTTGGGATAGTAAGCCGTTTCCTTCAGGATCACCGAAACTGACGTCTCCAACTTTCTAGCTGTCAGCTTGACCGCGACCTGGAACTAACCCTTTCCCGCTCTTAGGAAAAGAGGGCTCACAGGCCCCTCGGGCTGATTGAACCGTAAACAGAAAAACAAGCGTAGGAAAAAGTAACAAGAAAAAAAGACGGTTGGAATATCCGCAAAAGACGAGAATCTAAGGGCTGGGGACACAGGGACGCCGCCCCCTCCTGCCCGCCCCCAGAGTGATGCCTGGGCGAGATGGAGATCTAAGACCCTGGGGTGCTAACGCCGACGGTTCGGTAACCCCTGCGACACCCGACAACCCTGCCGTTTGGCAGTGTCTTTGTCCGTCTCGGCCGGACACACTAACCGGCTCTCCCCGTATCTCCAGCGCGCTCTGCCCGTTGCCGCAGCCCCAGCGGCCGCCTGGCACGCCCCGCCCGCCCTTCAGCTGGCCGGGATCCACCACACATACTAACCGGCTGGTAGACGCCATCTTCACTGCCACCGAGGTTCCAGCAGGAAAGAAGAAGAACGACAACAACAACAACAGACCGACACGTAAGGAGAACAGGAAGAGCTTGTGGAGACGAGACGCACCCAGCCGGGTTTTTATAGGCTCACGCAGTCGTAATAGGACGCGGCTACGGATCGGGAGGGAGGCCAAGAAGGGTATGCCACGTGCTTTGCGTTTTCTTTTCCAATCCGTTTCTGTAGTTTGCTATATTGCTGGGTGAATCAACTAAACTACCCAAGAAAACCTTCAAAGGAACCCTACAAACGGGCTGCCCCAGAGATACCGTAACTGCACTAAGTTAAAATACAAAGGCAATCTTAGCTTGGTGTTGGAGGCAAAGTCCACAGCCCCAAGGGCTAACTACCCCTCTCTTCACCCGGAAGGCAGTTACTCCGGTTGGACTGCAGTTTTCATTTGCCTACAGGGTGATTCCACTAAGGAATTTGGAATGAAAAGAGAAATTCACTTAGATCAGGTAGGACAGGCTTCGATTCAGGCTCTGTTATCAGCTAGCAAGCTATATCTCCTTAGGCACATCCCTTCTACTTTCGGTGCAAAGGGTAATAGTATCTGCCTTGCTTACCCTTTTAGAATTGGCAGGAGAGTAAA
The DNA here is from genome assembly GCA_004027735.1 of Carollia perspicillata. NCBI lineage: Eukaryota > Metazoa > Chordata > Mammalia > Chiroptera > Phyllostomidae > Carollia > Carollia perspicillata. Next base: position 7,736 of record PVKM010006569.1, on the reverse strand, counting down.
CAAAACGATGAGTAAGCCCCCTGCACCTCCTGAGGCAGAAAGATGTTTGGGCCCTAACTGATTTTTCCTCCCATGGCCTTTTGCAAATGTGACTGATAGTTGAAATTTAGAGAACTTAGCAAAACATTTAGATACCACAGATTTATTAGCTGAGCTAACGATAGAATAGTAATAGCAATAATAGTAATAAGAACACTACCACCACTTTGCTGAAGACAAACCACCCTTGAAAGTGGGTTGCTCCTGGTTTCTATGGGGACGGGAACTTAGAATATACTTTGTTCATGTGGGCATTGGACTTAAATGCCACTGTTTTCTTGAAAGGTGGGAAAGTCGCACTCCTTGGAAAGAAAAAGGAGTGTAAGACACAGGAATTAGGAACTGAAATCAGGATGGTGATGAGAAGGGTTTTTTTTTTTTTCAGCCTCCCAATCTGTAGTTTAAAAACTTTATTATTATGGATGGGGGCAGCTGGTATTCTCCCCTAATACATGGAAAAGCTTCAAAAATGACAATTCATTTCACCTGTGCCGAGTGCAACCAGGACCAGGGTTGGGGGTGCTCCAACTCAATCAAGAAGGAACCTGTTGTAGTAGAGCACTCTGGTGTGGGAGAAGAGGAAGAGGAGGAGGGCAGCTGGACGCCTCTTGAGGATCCGGAATAAGGACCTACCAGCTAGTGGACTCCTGGTAGGCATTCGGTAATGTTTGTGGAAGGAAGAAACCATTACAGAAATTGAAACCCCAGAGGAAGAAAGCTGGGTAACCGGTTAATTTAGTCCTGCCCCACCTGGAGAGTCACCTATCTGTCATAATCTAATTAGGATTTGTTTTATAAATCCTTCTTAGGATTTTATTTATAAAATCCTAAATTTATAAAATATTTTATTTATAAAATAAAACCAACTTAGATAGACCATTCTTCTTCCTTTGTTAGTGCAGCATTGGCAATTTATAAAGCATTTTCATCAACATTTTTTCCCATGTAATCTTTTTATCTGATCCTGGGATTAAAACACACACACACACACACACACACAACTGGAGTTTTATCACCTAGAAATCAATGACCCAGACTAGCATTTACCAGAACTACCAGTTTGTTAGTATCATCACTTTTATTTAACTTATGTGAATTAATTAAAACATTTAATTAAATCAATTTTATTTCAATCCACTCATCTATTGTAACTTAAAATTTTATTTCATTATTTTATTTTTAATTTATATTACTTTTTTCAATTACCATTTACTGTGGGGCAGGTCTCCACCCGCAAAGCCCCCCATCTACTGCGGATGAGAATAAGTCTATCAAGACGTGATCTGCTTGGGGAGGAAAGGTGGCTGATCTCTCAAAGGAGAAGGGGCAGGAGCCAGTTTTTCAATGGGCTTTTATTGGGTTTATTTGCATAAGAATACCGGGCATATACGTAAAGCTCATCAATCATTGTCTGCAGAAATTATCAAAAAATAGACAACATTAAAAAAACTATGAGGGCTTATTTTGAGTCAGGGTCAGATAGATAGCTAAAGAGCCATAAAACTTCAAGGAAACAAACTCATTTCACGCTTGGACCCTTATAATTTAAATTGAGGGTCTTAGCAAAGTAGGTTTCATAGGATTTTATGCATTCTTTCTTAGGCCTGATCACCCCAGGGAACCTACCCTTTCCAGCACAGGGCCACACCCACCTCCAGCACTGTTTCAGGCTTAAGTCAGGCAGGGGAAGTAAGGCAGCCAAGAGATTAGGAGACTTCTTGCAGACACACTGAAGACTCTGGCTATGTCAAAGCTGAGGGGTGAGGGCCCATCACCCCCTTTTTCTATAGGCCCCCAAGTCCTTTCCTGAGGGCTCCTTTGCAACCATGCTTGTCTTAGGTCGTCCCTCCTTTGAGGAATCTTACCAGTCATTGGCTAACCAGTCATCTGCCCGGGGCCAAGCAGGGTGAAGAGAAAGGGGGCAGAAGTGGTGCCCCTACAAGGAAGATAAGTTTTGTCTCCTAAGTGGCTTATGATCCTAAGGTCTTTTTACTCAGCCTTAGCCACAGGGGATTACAGTTTCTGAAACCAGGCAGGGCAGTTCCCAAAAATTTACATTCAGTATTATCCTGTGTTAGTTTCAGATATAAAAATTTATTTAAAAGTTTTGCCCTGGCTGGTGTAGTTCAGTGGACCCAGCGTCGATTTGCAAACCAAAAGATACCTGCTTTGATTCCCTGTCAGGACATGTGCCCGGGTTGCAGGCCAGGTCCCCATCTGGGGGCAAACAAAAGGCAACCAATTGATGTTTCTCTCCCTCTCTCTCCCTCCCTTCTCTACTCTCTGAAAACAAATAGATAAAATCTTTTAAAAAATAAAAAACAAAAGTTTATATAATTACTGTGAAATCACAATTTAATGTGCTAAAGTTGTTCTAAATTATAAATTTTTTTATAGTTTAAAATGATTTTTTAAGTTTGTTGCCCACTTTTTAAAAAAAAATTGAACCATAGAATTCATCTGTTTAGAAGTCAATGATTTTTAGTAATTTTACCAAGTTGTGCAACCATACCCACGATCCAGTTTTAACATATTTCTGTCATCCCAACAACGTCACTCAGGCCACGCACAGTGAACACCCCTTCCACCTTCAGTCTCAGGAACCACTTACCTACTGTCAGTGTCTACAGATATGCCTTTTCTGGGCTTGCTGTAGAAATGGAATCATATGATAGATATGTTGTGTTTTGTGTCTGCCTTCTTTCCCTTGGCATAATATTGTAGAGGTTCATTAGGTTTATGTTGTGGCCTCACTTTTAGAAACTTTGATATCTAAGAGTCTTATAAAAGTGTCTGTATGGTGATGTTGGAAAAGATGAAAGTTTCCTAACCTAAGCAAGGTTTGACAAATACTTGTTTGGAAATTATATGGCATATTCTGCTGAACTAGGAAGAACAAAGGCAGTGAAATGTATAACTGGATCTGACTTGGACTCTTTTGAAAATGGGATGAAATGTCCAGAATATTAGACAAGATTTATACACCCAGTGGTTAAGGAGCCATATGTATTACTTTTAGAAATATGAGGGTTTTAACATTTTTCAGTTTTTTAAATCATGTATGAAGTTCAAATACACTAAACTAAACATTAATAGAGAATAATATAATAAATCCTTATGTACCTATCATTCTTAAACAATATCAAGACTTTGCTACATTTGTTTCATGGGTCCTTTATGTTTCTATTTTTCTCCTTTTGCTAAAGTATTTTAAAAGCAAATCCCACATATCACCTTGACCTGTACATACTTTAATGTACATTTCTAAAAAATGACGACTTTCAACCTTTTTAACATAGCATTATAATGCAGACTACCATACCTATGATATTTTTACACACTAAGTTCTCAGTTGGTGATTATCCTGGGTCTGCTTCTTGGTGTTTGGCTTCATCAGGCAGCAGAGTAAGACTCTGCTGAAGGTGGCGAGGAGCCAGGAAGGGAAAAAGGAGGGCTTCCCATGGAGCTGCGAGAGCTAGTGGAGTTCTCGAAAGTAGACCTAAGGTCTGTCATTAGGCCATTCATCAGGCACCTCACATTCACTATCTTATCAAATTATTGATTATCCTGTCAGGCAAGTGTTATTATTCTCCTTCTACAGGCCTAGCCAGGTTGAATAGGTAAATTGCCCAGGTTCACACAAGTTAGAGGTGGAGGTAGAGTTCAAAGTGAGAAACGACTGACTTTAAACTTTCCCATTTCTTTGCTTGACTACTATGTAATTGTTATTGCAAGACTGTATTTTTAGGCCAAATTACCATTCCCTGGGAAATACAGATTGGCATTCACTATCATTTTGATCTTTTAGTGACAGCTATAAACCTTTATTAAATTCAGGTAGAAGTAGTAATAAGAATTAATAATGATAATAATAGTAGCAAACATTCATATAGTGCTTACTATGTGCCGAGTACTATTTTAAGATATTTAGTAACCTATTTAACCTTTCCAACAACTCCATGATTTGGACACTATTATTGCCCCCATTTTATGGATGGAAAAGCTGAGGTGCAGAATGGCTAAGTAACTAGTTTGAAGTGACACAGCCAGTAAATGACAGAATAGGGCTTTGAAGTCTGGCAATCTGGTTCCAGATCAATGAAGTATGCTTCCTAATAGTAACTCAATATACAAAAATGCAGATTTACAGACTTTAAGATGAGGGAATGGATTCAACAAGTACTGGGCCTCCATCATTCATGTGGGCTTTCTTTTAGGGGGCAGCTCTTCTCTAAATATTCTGGCCAGCTGTCCACATCAGGACACTTGTGTTTGTCAGATCATGTGCTACCTAAACTGAAATGTGCCTGGCTCCTATCCCATTGCTAAAAGTACTTGTGTGTGTGACCCAGAACCTAACTTTTCCATTTGTTTATTTGTTAATTTATTTGAAATCTTTGATTCACCAGTATTGGTAGCTTGTCCTCCATTTAAGAATATATCCAGTTTTTCACTGAGAAAAGCCAGAAACTTCTCAGAAGTGCTAGAAAGTAGAATATAGGCTTAAAACATTAATAAATAGAAAATATTAACCATCAGTTATTCCTTACAGAATCAGGGAGAAAGACCGATAAAAATTAACTCACTTTTAATTCAATGTTCAGTAAGCAGTAAGGTTTCTTTTAAATTTCTAAATCACTCTGATACAAGCAAACCAAAATAATTCTAAATGGTTTATATTTATAGCTTGTGACTTTTTAAATTAATATTTGTCCAAAAAGATATCATTTGGCATTGTGTGTGACTTCAAAAGATAAGCTGCATTATTTAGTGTTGTTTCATTTTATGTCTGAAAGCTAATAATTTTTCCTCAAATAACGACTTTTTCGTTCTACAATAAAAAATACTGGGGAGTGGTGCAGACAATATATAAGACTATAATTTTCTAAAAATATTCTTAATTATGTTTATTATATTTATTTTTATTTTCTAATTACTTTATTGTTGTTCAGGAACTACTTAATTATGTTTATTTTAGTGTAAATAACATTTGCTTTTAAAGTCCTAGTAATGGTTTTTGAATGCCCTGATGGACTATTGAGGGAGATGAAAACATGAAACATGGACTTCTGGCCAAGATGGAGCATAGGTGGAAGCACTGTGCCTCCTCGCACAGCCAAAATTAAGGACAATAAAGATTTATAAACAATAACACAACCAAAACAGAGAGAAAACTGAACTACGGAAGTCCGACAACCATTCAACCAGACCGGTAAGAGGGGTGGAGTCGGTGGCCTGTGGAGAGGGAACGCCACTACAAAAGGCAGTGGCTGCCAGACCTGGGAGCACAGGCAGTGCCGGCCCTGGGCTCACAGACCGCAGACGCAGGAAGGAAACAGGCAGGGTGGTTGGCCATTAGCGGTCACACATTTGCACACAGATAAACTAAGCAAGAACGAACAGTAAGGCAGACTGTGCAGCCCAGGGCCCCAGCGACAAGAAATGAAACATAAAAACATTGATTGAAAAGGTGCCGGGAGAGACTCCCAGACTCACAAGAGAGGTCCTTGGAGAGACCCACAGCATTCTGGAGAGTGCATAGGCCCACCCACCTGGGTACCAGCGCCAGGGGGGCCCAATTTGCTTGTGGAAGGCAGCAGAGGGCACGAAAATCCGAGAGAGTCAGTACAGGCACCATTGATCCCTCTCTGACTCCACCCCCACAGACAGCGTCACAACCCAGAGACTGGGTTGCCCCGCCCTGGTAAACATCTAAGGCTCTGCCACCAATATGAAACAGGTGCCACCTGATGAAAAATGACTCAAACAGAAAAACAGCTCAAAGCTCCAGAGCCAATACTTTTAAGTGACCAAGAGATAGCCAACCTATCAGATGCACAGTTCAAAACACTGGTGATCAAGAAGTTCACAGAACTGGTTGATTTTGGTTGCAAATTAGATGAACAAATGAAGGTGATGCTAAGTGAAATGAAGGAAAATGCACAGGGAACCAATAGTGATGGGAAGGAAACTGGGACTCAAATCAATGGAGTGGACCAGAAGAAAGAAAGAAACAACTGAACAGAAAAGAATGAAGAAACAAGAATTCGAAAAAATGAGGAGAGGCTGAGGAACCTCCAGGACACCTTTAAATGTTCCAACATGGGAATTATAGGGGTACCAGAAGGAGAAGAGGAAGAGCAACAAGTGGAAAACTTATTTGAACAAATAATAAAGGAGAACTTCCCTAATCTGGCAAAGCAAATAGACTTCCAGGAAGTCCAGGAAGCTCAGAGAGTCCCAAAGAATATGGACCCAAGGAGGAACACACCAAGGCACATCATAATTACATTAGCCAAGATTAAAGTGAAGGAGAGAATTCTAGAAGCAGCAATAGATAAGGGGACAGTTACCTACAAAGGAGTTCTCATCAAACTGTCAGCTGGTTTCTCAAAAGAGATCTTAAGGCAAGAAGGGGCTGGAAAGAAGTATTCCAAGTCATGAAAGGCAAGGACCTACATCCAATATTGCTCTATCCAGCAAAGCTATCATTTAGAATGCAAGGGCAGATAAAGCGCTTCTCAGATAAGGTCAAGTTCGAGGAGTTCATCATCACCAAGCCCTTATTTTATGAAATGTTAAAGGGACCTATCTAAGAAAAGGAAGATAAAAAATTTGAACAGTGAAAGGACAGCAAACTCACAGTTATTAACAACCACACCTAAAACAAAAGCAAACTAAGTGGACACCTAAAACAGGAGCAGAGCCACAGAAACGGAGGTCACATGGAAGGTTAGCAACAGGGGAGTGGGAGGAGAGGGTGGGGAGAAGGTACGGAGAATAAGTAGCATAGACGGTGGGGAGAAAATAGGGAGAGGGCAAGAGTAGTGTGGGAAATGTAGAAGCTAAAGAACTTATGACACATGGACATGAACTAAAGGGGGGGAGTGTGGGTGGGAAGGGGTGTGCAGGGTGGAGGGGAATGAAGGGGGAAAAATGGGATAACTGTAATGGCATAATCAAGAAAATATATTTTTTTAAAAAGAAAACATAAAACGTCCATATTTACGTGACTTGTTACTTGACACTTTCTTAAAGACTCAATTTCAACATTGGATATTTATAATTTTCATTAAAATCCCAAAATACAACTTAATATAGGGAGTGTTTGGTACACCATCAGTTAATGCAGAACACTTTTACTGGGGTGGGTTTTTCCAAGTTAAAAAATGAAAGTTAGCTTGAGTGTAACTTTTCTGTTAAAACCACCGAAACCACAATGGGTTAGCCATCATCTACTGATTTTAGTAATGCTATTCTATGTCATGTGCACTAAGAATCAGTATAAAAGTTGCTTAGAGCCCATGACACATTGTACATTCATCTGTTCCAACCTAGTGTTTTGACCACTCAGGCTCCTTTGGTGACACTCTCAGCAAATGCTTACTCCTAACATGTTTAGGGATTATCGTCGCTACTTTGTTGATACGTTAAACTCTCTTTGTAGTCCTACATTATTATCTATTTTGCAAAGGAGAGATCGGTTATATGTTCTGCTTTTTTTCTTGTTATGTGGAATATAATGTGAAATGGTACAAAGCCGAAAGCCTTTCCTCTAAGATCAAGAACAAGACAAGGATGTCCACTCTTGTAATTTTTATTCAGCATTATATTGGAAGACCTAGCCAGAGCAATTAGGCAAAAAAAAAAAAAAAAAAAAAAAAAAAAAAAAAAAAAAAAAAAAAAAAAAAAAAAAA
>PVKM010006568.1:0-43877 GCA_004027735.1 Carollia perspicillata | reverse complement strand
TTTGAAGATGTTAAAGCACTCTCCCTGCTGTTCTCTGATAATTCCTTCCTTCCTCCCTCCATCCCTCCTTCCCTTCCTTCTTTCCTTCCTTCCCTGAGAAATGTTGTGTTTAATGATAACGCTTAGCACATTCAAGCACTAGGCATGGCCTGGAATCAAAGCAGCAGGGACGGGTAGGTGATTCCCCCCACCACACACACACCAGAACCTCACATGGTGAAGAAGATAAGGAAGGTGACCCACGAACAAAGAGCCACCTAGCCTCAGACTTGGCGAAGCCCAGAGTGGCATAGGAGAAGAGCAGCTGCCTGACAGATGGGTTCCTGGCATAGCCCGTGATCAAACTGCCCCACGCTCTTCTAGTTCCGGTCCCCGAACCAGCCACATCCACTGTGGTAGCGTTGACACCAGTAAACTCAGCCTCTGTGTCAATGTCCCCGGAGCCAACACTGGTCTGGAACTCCCGTCTGGCCACCTGGAGTGGGCAGCCACTGTGCGAAGGCCGGTGGCTTGGGTGGTGGTTGTGGTGCAGACAGTGCAGGATAATGCTCTTTAAGGAGAAGTGAAGATGTGAATCAGTGGCTCATCCACTTTTTTCTTCCTCAAATTCATGTTCCATAAATATTTTTATCCACAACACCCATAATTATCCTGTTTCTGAGAAGGTACCTGGATTTACCTCCACTTTCACAGCTTCGATGCCAGCTTAAGGGAGTCCAACTATCATCTCTGCAGAAACACTTAGTTTCCCTTTTCGCTTGGCAGAAAAGAACAGTACTCTGAGGAGAGTCTGTTGTGGAAGGTGTAGTAGCCCTGGGATCACTGCTTCCATGGGGACCCCAGTACCCTAATTAAAGATCTGAGTTCCTACATAAACTGCATTGTAATTTCTCCTTTCTGATAAACGATGTTTCGCCACACACTCCATTCTGTAAGCTGTCCTCAGTCACCTAGACAGGTTTTCTAAGTGCAAGACAAAAGTACATCCCTTCTAGTAAATTAAATCAGGATTAAGGAAGAGGGCCATTAAGGCAGCTGGTCTTTGCAAATAGTCGGCCTGTTAAACATGTCAGGTTGTGTTTTCAGTACTGTTATTTATTGTGGACTCTCGTCCTGAAGGCTGTTTGCGTCCTCGTTTATTTACAGCCACTGTCCATGTGACCCCAGCCTATCCGAAAGCACCCGCACAACACTGTCTTTAATGGCCCTTGGACTTTTACCCATGACTGTTTCGGTTCTCAGTATTGAAACTGAAGCCACTTCCTCCTCTGAACATTACTGTTCTGACAGCTTCTGCACATGCTCTCCCAGACCTCTCTTGAAAGTCTCTCCTCAAGCTGCTGCTTTCCCTTCCGGTGCGCACCGCCCCAACATTCTCCCCCAATCTCAGGGAGTGAGGATTCTCTCATGTTACCCCTTTCATCCAGTTCAAACGTACACCCCAGGAGGGATCTTTTACCAGTTGATTATACCTCCGCTGAATGAAAGTCAATACTTAAATCTACCACAGTTATTCATGCTTTTAAAAGTATGTTTTAGACTCTTAGTTGATCTGTGTTCTTTGTTTGCATTCTTGCTCTCAGAGGTCCTCTGAAATACAGCCAGGAATATCATGTATTGAATGTAATTCACTCAGATGACATCATTGGCCTCCAATGGCTTTTGTAACCCTGAGAAGCAAACCTAAATCTCTCACCCTGGTCATCAGGACCCAAGCGCATGCCTTGGATTCTATGCCTTTTGGATCCCGCCTCATACTTGTCTTCTTTCTCCTCTCTCACTTAGGCCCAGCTACACAGATTTTCTTTTCTTTCTCTCAAGCCTGCCAGAGCTGTCTTCACACCGGGAGTTTTCACTGAATTCTCTGTCTTCCCTGAAAGCTCTTTCCCCCTGATAGTTGCATGATTTCCTTACTTCAGATTTCTTCATAGCATGTATCTCATCTTAACCTATTATGTGATAATTTGCTTGTTTCCTTCTTGTCTTACCCTCCATAAAGTAGGCTTTGCAACAGCAGGGAAATTGCTTTTGTTCCCTGCTATAATCTCAATACTTAAACTAAGGCCACGCACATAGTAAGTGCTCAATAAATATATGGCGTGAAAATCAATAAAGGCATTTCCAGCAGCAAAGGTGTAGTAATAAGATAACCAATATTGTCTGATATTCATTTTACATCAGGTCAGTTTTAAGCAGTTTACCTGAATTATGTTATCGCAATGATCTTGGGCCTGATAAGCTATTGTAGATAGCAGTAATTGAGGAAGTAAAATCTAGGCATTATGACTCCATGGCCTGAAATAGATGTTACCTATTGTCCTACAAATCAGATTACAAAGGCCGCTGTATTTGAACATTTTATAGTGGATATTCCTTAGTGGTGTTCTCAGTAATTAAATATGCAAGATGCTTATAGTTTAGAGCTAAACTCTGTATTTCATGCTTTGGGGCCTTCAGAAAGTTACATAACTCAGGGCAAGTCTCTAAATGCATACGACTCTCAGTTTGTCTTTTTCAGAAGAGATTTACACCAGCTACTTCAAAAGATCCTGGGAAGAAAGCAGATATTATGTATAGCATGCATGTTTATACAGCCCTGTTCACTGAAAATGATGAATAAAAGCTTATTTTTATGAGAGTGGTACGAGTGGTAATTCTAATGGCACTACGTCACTGTTGACGCTGTGATGTGCCTGGCGCAGCTGTGATGGCCATGCCTGGAGGGCTGGCTGCCACCACACTGACAGGAGGCTGCAGTGTGGGGATATGAAGGAGCCTCGTGAGAAAGGTCAAGTTTGTAACACTTGGTGACGGTTAACATCCAGGATGAATTAATCTAAGATCCAGGATTGGCAGCTTCTCACAGTAACTCCAGTGTTACCAAGTGAGTAGAAAAGAATTCAATCTGATGAAAGAGCGAGCCTGCTATTGATGTGGAAAATAAAGTTCAGGGTTAGCCCTGTCCAGATGGTTCAGTTGGTTGGAGCACAGTCCCATATACCAGGAAAGGTTGCAGGTAAGATTCCCAGTCAAGTGCATACATGAGGCAACCAATCAATGTCTCTCCCAAACTGATGTCTCTCTCTCTCTTTCCTCCTTCCTCTAAGTTCAGTAAAAAAATATTCTTGGGTGAGGATTAAAAAAAATTTAGGGTTAAAAATGAAGACCCACAAAGTGCCTAACATTCCAATGTCCCCAGATTGTCAGCTGGCCAGTGGTAGGAAGATAAGAAAATTGAAGCAATAATAAAGATAAACTTGCTGGAACTTCTGAATGAAGCAGAGTGTGTTATAATAGCATGTAATATAGGTATACATGGAAGAAATAATATCTTAATCATGTGGCAGAAATGTTATAACATTTTATATGTAAATATACCAACCCTTGTGACAACTCTATAAGGTGAATAACATTATTACCCTCATTTTTCAGATGAGGCACACGAAGTTGCAAAAAGGCTAGGTAACTTTTGTAAGGACATTCAGTAAATATGTGGCTTCTGGGAGACTGTATTACAAATAATTTCCCTGGAAAAACCATGGCGGCGGCTCCATGGAGCCAGAGAACACACAAAAGACAAGATTGGAAATATTGGTACAAGTGCTGAGAAGAATGATGGCTTCCGAACATTTTTTAAAAATAAAATTATTAAGAGAACAAAAACAAATTGTCAGCTGACTAATTAAAATAAATTTGACAATAAGGATGTGACACATGAAGAATGAAAAGGTGTTTAAATATTTCAATAGCAGCACTGAAATAAAATTCCTCCCATTCTCGTCTAATTATGCAAGCGTAGCTGCTCATGCTTATTAGAAATAGCATTTTGTTGAACCTTGTTTCAATCTCTTGAGTAAGATTCATCTGCAGGTAATTTAATTAATGGAAGAGGAAGAAGCTTCTTCTATCTCATTATATGAATTTTCATTTAAGATGTTATTTTTTATGTTTAATAATTTTCAAGAGTTGCTATGTATTTATGGCTCTTAGCCAAATTTTGGTAATTGTAATTTAATCTACAAGGAAAATTTAACACTTAGAGTCTCATGGTTATGGGATATTTTGAATGGAATTTAAGTGAATATGCATGTTTTTTGTTGCAGAATTGTATGAAAAGTGATCAATGCCTTTAAAATATAAAACTTATATTACAATAAACCTTTGTGAGCAAGTAGAATAGAAATACAAATTAGAGAAATAGGAATACTATAACATTTCTGAATGTTATATAATAGCTTTTATTAATTAAAAATATAGTAGTGGGTACCAGATTTATATATTTTGATTCCATTATTGTCATTTTATAAAGCAATAATAATAATAATATATTATGGTATCTATAATAATACAATATAACAAACAAGAGGATAAAGGGTGAGAAAAAGAATTTTAATTACACAGTTGTAATATTCTTCCAATGTTTTAAAAATAGTATAAGTTTTGAAGGTAGACCATGATGACTTAAAGATAAATAGTGTAATAACTACAGAAATCATCAATAGCACAAAAATATAGCTAAATGGTAATACACAAGAAAAATGGGATAGAAAAAATACAGAATTTACCCATCAAAAGGCAGAAAAGAAATGGGATAAAAACATGAAATACCTCCCTTTGCCTTTGTCCATGTGTCCATTTTACCTGTTCCTTGTTTACCCTTCCCCTCATTCCCCGATGACCCCCTCCTTCCTCCCCTCTAGTTACTGTCAGTTCTTTATTTCCAGGTCTCTGGTTCTATTTTTCTTGTTTGTTTGTTTTGTTGATTAGGTTCCACTTATAGGGGAGACAGATGGGGATGGGTGGGGTGGGAGTGGGAGTGGTGGGGGCAGAATGGAGATAACTTACTTGGACAACAATAAAAAAAAAAATCACTTGGCGTCCTTACTACATTTGGAGACCTATAGTTCAAAGACCTCAAACGTCTATGGCAAAAGCTGGAAATATGCATTTTTAAAAGGAAATTATTCTTACTGAACTGTTGTTTTCATTGTATTATGAAAAACACTGGTTTCCAAATGCATACTTTTGTTCAATTTTTAATCTGTAATTTAGATCCCTCTGAAGTAAATCTGTATTAAGAAACATGAAAAAAATGTGAAATTACAAAATGAAAGAGCTAACCTGAATTATATTGGTAATTACTTCAACTGTAAACGACTTATCAAATAAAAGGCACATATTTTCAGTCTAGATTAAAAAATAAAAAGAATCCAACTATATTTTAAAATATATGCTTAAAATGTAGCAAATACATAATTTGAGCAAAAAATGAGCATACTATGGTGTGGCCCTATTTTGCACTAAGTAGATTTAGAGAAAATAATACCCCAAAGATTTAAATGTTGAGAAGATCCAGTTCTTTCAGAACAATGACAGTACTAAGTGTGTGTACCTTTAAAACTTCTATGTGCAGGGGAGAAAACTTGGCATAAATAAGTAAATAAGTAAATGCAAGGCATAGAGAGATTTTAACAACTTTGTCTCAGGATTTGATAAAATGAACCAAAAAAAGTGACAGTAAAAATATAAATAATTTAAAAAATGTTATCAACAAATAAGTTGACATTTATTGAATGTTACACCTAACAAATACACACTTATTAGAATAGACTATAGAATTAGTACTAAGATATGTTGTAATAAATACTGAAAGCTTGAAATCATTCACTTTATACCATCTGACCACCGTGGTATTTAATTAGAAATGAATAAATATGTGATAACATAGCTGAAAAAATCTCTAAGTATTTGGAAATTTATCACCATACCTCTACATAAACCATGGAGCAAAAAAATAAATAAATAAAGCAAATGTTTTAAATGCCATAATTTCAATCATACTGGAAGTTAAATATTTGGCAACTAATTAAACACAGAATAGAGTATTTAGACGTCAACTTTAGAAATGTGTCAGGGGCTACACAGCTTTGGGAAATTCTCCCAGGAAGGACCTGAGCACCAAAGGGTGGCATGCACAGCTCAAGCTCAGGGAGACATTTAGTGAATAATCCGTGCCATCAAGACACGATAGCAAGTAAGGGTGGATTGTGGGGAAAGGCTGGTGAGCACACAGTGGATTTAAGTCCTATGTTGCTACCTTACTTGTATATTTGTGTATTGAGAAGTTTCAGTACCTGGGGGGGCCAAGCACGAGTGAACCCACGCTTCCTAGTAGTTCAGGTAGGAGTGGCCCTCAGCTTGTCTTGCAGAAAAACTTCTATTCCAGTAAATGTTTGGATGTAGTGAAAAGCTCATCCTATCTAAAAGGACGTTGCATCAGTGACAAGGACTACTCCGACAACACCTGTGAATTGATGGCAACATTAGAGAGAAAAACGATGTCACCATAGATGCCAATATAGACAAGTGACATGGAATCTGTTGCACTATTTTGATGCAATCTGAGGTAAAAGAGGGACAAATGCTGAAACACTTGGAAGAAATAATTTTGCTCTCCTAATGGGAAAACAATAGCATACACATTAAACTCTCGCTATGTTTCAGGCACTAAGAATCCCACATGTATTAACTTATTTAATTCACATGAATTATATATATATGCTGTTTTGTAGATAAGTTTGTGCATAAGCTGTGGACATGACAAACATGCGCATGTGTACGTAAAAACCTCATTAGGACTTCACTGATTTTCTAGGCTGGTATGGCTTTGGTAGCACCTCCTCAGGTTTTTGTTTCCCATGCCGGCTTTTCATATCCATGAGTCAAGTTGATTCTCAACTTCATTCCATGATTTTCAACTGCCAAACCAACTCAGAAGATACTTCGAAGGTCCAACTTCTCTGTTTGACAAGCAATGCTCTATTTTGTTTGCAGCTCTGCTCAGAAGCAGAGAAGGGAAGATGATTATAATGCCCCCCCCATCACACACACATGCATGCACAAACCCAAATCAGTAAAAGAAAAAAAATAAAACAAGAAGATATAACTGTTTTTTCCTACATAGGATTGCAGACATAAAATTTTGAAAGGACCTAAGAAAATAAGAAATTCCTTTTATCTTTGGCCCTTCATGGGCCAAAGATCATACATGTATAACAAAAAATATCCAGAGAAACAATAGGAATAATTTATTTTTATAATAATTCTACCATATACCCCTTTTTTCCATGCAGAAATTATGATGTTTTTGATCTCATAAAATGTTTGGATGACATTTTTTATATAAATAATTCAGAGGAAAGGAAAACACTTAAAAGTAGAATGTACCCTGCTTTTGTTCTTGGGGGTTGGGAGGTAATCTAACATAGAATAAACAGTTTTAATGTGTTTGCTATAATGTCATTCTTTAATAGCATTTTATGTAAGTAACACTCAAGCATGGCAACATAATAGCCCTGAGAAATACACAATTCAAACTAAGTGGAAAGTATTATTTTATGAGGTGAATAGACAAACACATTAGGCAGTGGAGTGAGGATGGTATTTTTCTTTTTTTATCTTGGAGCTAGTTCTTCCAATTCTCAATACCTGTGCACTATGAAAGGAACCTTGTGATAAAACCATAAAAACTGAAATATAGAGCCAAGGCCCCTTAGGAAAAACAATTTATTGGCCATAAAAGTCACCAAATAGCACATACATGGAATTTGTTGCAATTGGTTTCGACTTTTGCAGAGGGGACTGCATTCATGTAGAAAAAGGTTATTGGATAAAAAGATGGTAGGATAAATTAAGAAAAAGAGGAAAAATTATTTTCCACAACAGTCTTCCACAGTTTTGTCATCACACACAGAATTCCATGAAATTCTCAATGCCTCCTGTTAAGTAAACATTTTTACTTAGTTAGTCTGCTCATTTCCTTGTCTAGACTAAAGATTTTTACAGGCTTACCTCTGCTTCCAAACAAAGCTACAGTCTCTCTTGGCTTTAGATAGAAGGGTATATACAGAAAACGGTCGTCTTTTTCTTAAAACTTTTTTTACTTAGGTAGGAAGTATAAAGCTTCAGAAACTCACTGAAATTAATAGAAGGAATACATTGAAATTATTTTAAATTAAGTTTAAACAGATATAAGCAAGGGAGATATTGAGGAAAAAATTGTGGAAATTGGGGAGTAGTACAGAATCACCAGATTGTAAGATTTGTTGGGGCAACTTAATTTTTATTTTTTCTTCTTTCTCCACTTCCACTACTAAAGATTGCAAACCTAGACATAGAAGAAATCTCAAAATCTAAGTTTTGACAGGCAAACGCTTTATTCAATATCCAATTAAATATTAATATACTAACTACATTTAGCTTATTTTCTTACACGGAGTGAACATTCACTGTAATGACAGTTTCATCATGCTAACATTTATTCACAAACCTACACTTAGAAAAAAAGTGCTTTTCTAGGAAATGTACAAGACAAATGGAAAACATATTAAGCCTTCGAATTGTCAAACTATCAAAAATGAAACCAATCAACCACCAACATTCAGTATACTTTAACAATAGTTTTAAGAAAGAACATTTTCTTTACATTTGGCAGTTCTGTTCAAGAAGTATTTCTATAATTTTAAAAGTAATTATAGCCTATACAATTTAATAATGTTCAAAGTAAAAGGTATAAAACAGCACAAATAATATTACCAAACCAAACACCCTTATCATTTATCAGTTTGGGTATACATGAAGCAAGGTGTCCTGCATAGGTCCCCCTATTTTCTGACTCTGAAACAATTGTACTTTCAGTTCTGTACATAGAAGAGCTTGACTAAATATAGAAGATGGTTTGGCTTTACACACATTTCTGTTTGTGCTCATAGAGGAGAAATAAACAAGTTTATTTAGACCCTTTAAGCAGGCAAATTATTTGTATAACTTGCTTTGGAGACTAGTTCAGAATCATATGCATTTGAAACAATAGCTTTTAATTAATAGCTCTTCTTTTATAATGAACAATATTTTTGCTGGGTTTACAGCTATTTTTGCCCATGGAGGCCTTCTCTTATAATGTCATAATTTACTACCACTTAGATAATTAATCATATTTTTAGATTCTGATTACTGGTTACATCTGTTTTGACAATGGTTTTTAGTTCTTGAAGCTTTGTATTGCAGTGCTTCAAAAGGTGACCTATTTACCTTGATTACCTTCTTCATGGATAGTTAACTACAAATAAAACTTTTGTGATAAATTTTGATTAGGTATATCATGTGATTTCTGTTTGTACCCGGAAACATAAAAATATCTTAAATGGTAAATGAAATAAAAGAGCAAAATTTGTGACTATACAAGAAATATGAAAGTAGGAAGATATGTTCATATTATTTCATCTTGTTATTTGGAGTAAAAAGTCTCAATATTAAATTATTCTAATAATATGATTCAAACATACAACTAGAAGATAATTATTTTATTCATCACAAAACTTCCCACATTTGTATTTATATATTAATGAACACAATACACAAGCATCCTTTTAAAAGAAAGTATGTCTGTTTTTATTCAGACCAGATTTTTTTCATTTCTCCACAAAATGAACACCTCCTCAGAACATACAAAAGATCATTAAAAATAAGCTAGTAACTTAATAATCCGGATGATATCTGAGATTGGTAAACAACAAAAAATGTGAAATCATGAAATTAATTCATGATTAATTATGAAATTAATTATTAAAGTTAAAAACTAGTCACATTTTCATAAACTTTTGTTAATAAAATTGCATTTTCTACTTTGTTTTTCTTGTTATTCCATTGTGATGGTTTCATCACTCATGTACATGAGGGGTGGTATTTGAAAACTTTTTCTTCTTATATTGTTTAATTTGTCACAAAGACTGAAATACTAGAACAAACTCAATAATTGATTAAACAGTATTAGATTATAGTCTCTGAGTCTAGAATAACTTCAATGACTTCCAAAAAATGCTTTTGTTTGGAAGATGGAAACACAGGAATATAAATTTAAATGCTTCACTGACATAACTCCAATCGAAGACACTTATCGTGAAGGTCATTCATTATATCTCCCTGATACAAGGGAACAAAGATCAATGACAGATCTCCACAACTGACAAATTTTTACAAAATTAAAAGTAACCAACAACATATTTAACTCAAAGCATATAAACTTGTCGTTTTCTCCTTATGAACCCCCTTTTTAAATATAACTTAGATGTTCTCTTCCTTGCCTTTTTTCTATTCCACATACTTTGACAGCGACTCTGTCACATGCATTCGTACAACTTTAACCATGTAAAAGTTGTAAACTTGGTATTTGTTTTCATATATTAAATCAGTGACAACTAGAAATCCTTAAAGAAAGGAAGATTACAGGTTTATGGCCCTTGTTCAATTAAGGGTTGTAAAAATTCTAGTTTTATAGCCACCACACATTGATTTGAAGAAAAGGTAAATAAAGACATAAATAAAATCTAGGTTAATTTAAATATTTATATGCACCATGAGGACCATGACATGTCTAGTGCTAGTCAATATCATACAAGGAAATGCATGCTCATTTCAGTTCATGTAACATTCGCTTTAGGAGTGTGTAATCACCTTTCTCAGGAATCTTCCATGGGTAAGAACAAGACTGTTCAAAATTCGATCACTGAAGACAGACGAATCATCGACGACTATGGGAAGCATAAGTCCCATGTAAGAAAACATCAGTACTCTGGCAACTGATTCCTCCTATTTCTACTTTTCCGGCTATTGATGAGAGCCTTTAACTTGCCATAGTCCCCTCTCATCTTTTGAGATTCTTCTCCGTGTTGATGTTGCTGTCGAGTGTCTTTGCAATACTGGTTAATCATCTGCATTTCTGAGTTGCTGAACGCCCCCATGATGTCCTTCGGGTGGAAGGGCAAAGCCCTCACAGAGCTGGCCCAGGTCCACGGTGACCACTTGTCTGTTACAACAGCTACCATTTCGGAATCTAAAACTTTCAAGTTGATCTTGGCTATGGTCTGCTTGAAGCTGTTTTCTGTTGCAATGCAGTGGTACAGTCCTTGGTCAGAATCCTGAATGGAACGGATTAGGAGTCCTTGTGAAGTGGCTATGATGCGTTCATTCAGCTTGACCTGAAAGAGAGACACCAAAGTTCTGAAAATCCAACCCTGCATCTTCTAAACACATGACCAACATATACAGAATACTGTTAACTTTCACAAACTTGGCAGAAGTATGGAATAATAACTAACTTCCTCCCTAGTGGACACAGATGTTAGGTGAGTCCCATGGCCTTCTTTTGTACAGGAGATCTTGTCTCATTAAATGAGAGAAGTGTACTGACTCATTAAAGAGAAGGTGAAGCCATCACCCATATTGCCAGAAATAGCTTGTGCATTCCTTTTGGATACAGGCAGTTTCTCCACAGATAAGCCCAGAATTGTGGTTGCTTCAGGAATGTGATTCATTGTCAACATATGTAGCAAAAGAAATTCATATATTATTTAAAATATCTACATCATCCTGGAGTTCTCAACTTTTATTGTAACAAAAATACCTACTAGTAAAAAACAATGACATGATTGAATTTTACCTTTTTTAGTGAATGAATAAATATTCTCCTAACTAAAAATTACATAAGCAGTGTTGAACATTATTAAGGACTTTTTTCCTATTATCTCACACTAAAGAATCACTAAAAATAAACTGGAATGCTACTGTCTTGTAAGAATTCTTAGTGATTTTAGTTTTCAAGGAAAAATAGTAAAAAGCTACAAGGTTAACACATACTTATACTCTTATAATCTTATACTGAAAAAAAAGCTATCATTTGCTACATATCAGATAAATGCTAGAAATCCATCCTCCTTACATTTCCAGCTACAGTCTTTAATCTGTCAATGAACAGATTAAAGACCTAACTGGTAAAAATTTTCTTGACATGTATATTCAGCAATATACTTCCACTGAAGAGAAAAAGAAATTTGCCCCAAAATAATATAAAGGAATGCATGTGAAATGTTTTTTAATGGTATATTTCTGTGTAAAGGTTTATTTTATTACTAATAGAATCCAAATCAAGGAAAGGCTGTAGATAAAGGTTGTAGATAAAAGAAGTTACACACACACCACAGAACAAAAAGAAAACCATAGTACTGAAGTACAGACAATAGAACAGAACTAAAAAAGAGCAGGAAGTAAATACTAAAAAACACAAAGGAAAATTTGATGTTAATTTCATTTTGAAAGTTTAAATGTACATTAGAAATAGTTTAAGTGATATAGAAATACTTTCAGAAATGAAAGAAAAGAAAGGCCTTTCTTTTTTGTGAAAAATTGGAGAAAATTTTGCAGGTTAAGTTAATAATATCCCATATAACATGTATATAAGAAAGATTTGGTCCAAAATTTTTTCTCAAATTTGTTTAGAAGATATACTCTTACAAGCATGCAGATATCCATTTGTTTTTGATAAAAGTAAAAACAAGAAAAACCCTAACCAAATGATAGTTTTAAAAAACATAAGGTACATTTATATCACAGAATACTATGCAACCAAGAAAAATGGGGTAGCTCCATATATGTTGATATTAAACTGTGTGAAGGAGCATATAAAAATTATGGAGAGTATTTGGAGAAATATATAATAATTTAATATATCATTTTGGTAGCCTTATACTCTGGGAGCTGGGAAAATGTATTAAAGTGAAGGGGAGGAGGGCTTTTATTTTTTACTTTATGCTATTCTGCAAAACTATTTGCATTTTTCTGCATAAGTTTTCACCATTTGTCTTACTTTTTAAGAAAAGTTCAATATTTTTACAACATTAATATGAGAAATAGTGTATTTTTGCCTAAACTAGTAAGAAAGAATTATGATAAAATAATTAAAATATCAATAGTACATTCAGCTAAAGTAAGAGTGAGTGGACTTGTGCTCTGCCTAAATTCAGCACACAATAGATTTTTATAATTATATTAGTTATTTTTTCATAATCTTAAATTATATCATTCTTTATTTTTGATTGAAAATAATCAAGATAGTAATTAATATTTAAGTCACCACATTCTTGAGCATTCTGAAATAGAATATTAGAATTATCACAAGACATTTAATTCATAACATTCCATTTTGAAGTTCATTTATTAATTTCTGTAGTTATATATGTATTCAAGGCTATATATCTTAATTTACTTTAATTTTAAATAATAAAAATTGTATTCAATTATTGTATATTAATCTACTGAACTTTCTGCTGAATTAAAGGTAAACATTTTACTCTTGTTAGATAATTACTGCTTGAATTTTAGATTTCTTATTAACATATATACATACAGACTTTCCTAGGATGGATGGTTCATATCCATCCTCTATGATAATCATTGTCACGTATTATAACTTCTACCTCAGTTACTTCATAAAACAATTATTATTATAATCGACATCATTCAATATAATTTAAAGTAATTAGACTGTAGAAATCTCAAGACTTCTTTATGATAGATATTGTAGCAAAGAAAATAGATATCAAATAAACAATTTTTTATTAATACAATTTTTTAAAAGTTTTTTTGGTATCATCGATACATTGATTTAGTTCTAGTTCATCTAGTTCATCTTTTCTCCAGATACATAACTCCCTTCCTTTGCTAATGGTCATCATCCTATTTCTTAATATCCAGTGACCGAGTACACAATTTCCTAAACAGATCTTTAACATCTTGCATAGGCAGGTCTGAGAGTTAATATTTTCTCACAGGAACCAACATCTCTTTTAGCACTCTGATGCAGAGTCTACATTCTACATAGCTCGGATCCATTCTACACAGCCCTGATTAACGTAATGCATGGTACCAACGCTGCCCACACAGAACACACATAAAGGCAGAAGGCTCCATTTTCCCCTTTGCTGCATTGGACTTTATGGTGTACTGCTAACAACATTACATTTTAAACTAGTCTACGGCTTTCTAAATACACATATTGACCAGGACAACATGACACCGATATTATGAAATTCATATTTATTATTTAGAATATTTCACCCTATGCTATTTTATAATGTTTCCCTTTTAAAACAGCTTTTTTTTTTTCGATCAGCAAAGTGTTAATGTAAGTGTTCTTTCATAACTCTAGTTTTTTTCCAAAATCATTAAGTAAAGCAATGGTCCCACAGACAATAATTCCATATATTATTTAGACAACACCTGAGAGTTATGAATAATAAAGCAGTGAGAACAGATTACCACACAGCAGAGAAATGCTCTTTACCATAAAGGTTATAGTTTCAGGTAATTTCTGGCTGAGGAAAATGGAGCTTTTTTTTAAAAGCCCCTTTCATCCTATAGATCACACAAAGGTGCCGTTGTGTGAGAACTTGGCTCCTGGGTCTGCA
Organism: Carollia perspicillata; assembly: GCA_004027735.1. Taxonomy (NCBI): domain Eukaryota; kingdom Metazoa; phylum Chordata; class Mammalia; order Chiroptera; family Phyllostomidae; genus Carollia; species Carollia perspicillata. The sequence continues at coordinate 29,577 of PVKM010006568.1, read as the reverse complement.
CACATCTTGTTTCTTTTACAAATGCTTCCTCACATCAATCCCCCCACCCCGTCTGCGTGCCCAGGCTCTTGTTTCAATCACCGCATTGTAGAGGTGAGCAGGCAGAGAGGATTTCCAATTAATCCATCAACTCTGCAGACAAAGGGTTTTACGGGAGGTGGCACTTGTCATCCCAAAGACATAAAAAGATGTTCGTATGCTTTCCCTTCTTCCTTTGATCTGAACCGCAGGGAGGGATGGTGGTTGAATGCTCTTTCCAAACCTGACTGATTGCTGCCATGCTGTGTGCGTTCCTCACCTCTTTCCGCCTGTCTTTGTCTTTCTGTAACAACCACTTGATCGATGCCTGTGGAGACTTGGGGGTGCACTCAAGGAAAGTGGTGTTATTTTTTACTCCATACTGAACAATTTCAGCTGCATTTCTATATGCTGGAAACAAAAAACAAATGGAGAGAAACAATGAAATTCAGAGCATATTCACCTTTTAGAATATCTATTTCTTCATCAATCATGACAGCCCCTGCAAGGCAGTCTCAATCATTTAACCAGCAGACTATTACACATGGTTTACCTGTTTTGTTTGGTCTAAAGAGAAGGAGAGAAATCAATCTTTATTCAAGAAATACTCTACAACAAATAGTAGAGGTATAATAGTAACAGGAACACACTTAATATCACTTTGAACATTTAATTATTACAACATCCTTGTGATTTAGGTTCTCTCTGCTTTTCATGGCTGAGTAAGCTGAGGCTGTAAGTTATGAGGAAAACATAGCCTATTAAGGAGTTAGTAAGCTCCAGGCAATACTGAAGCCAGGTATTGAGTCTTAGTATTAGCTACGTATATTAGTTTCATCTCACCCCTAAACCCCATACTCAATGTAGTATAGGTAAAATTCAGAAATACCAGAAGAAGGCAGAGAGTAAGGTACAGCCACAATGGGATGCGGTGGTTGAGAATGCAGGCTTGGGACTCAGAGGTGCCTGAGGTAAAATCGTGACTTCGCCGCTACTGGCTGTATAAACTTAGACAAATTACTTGATCTCTACGTGTCTCATTTTGACTTGGCTATAAAACATAGCTTATCACACAGGTTCTTTACTGAAATTCTTAAATTAGGAAAAGCATGTAGTCTAATTATGTGGTAGCTTAGACAGAGACAGAATGCTCATTTATAAAGCAGGAATAGAAATATTGCAGACTCTACCTGAAAACTGTTTTTGAACACTGAGATAATCCATTAAAAAAAAACCCATTTAGCTCAGGTTACAACACAAAATCAACATCAGCATTTGTTCATTACCTCCACCGCCAATACTCCAATCGCTGTGGCTACCATGACTATTAAAGAGAATGAACACTAGATTTATAAAATACTCAGTAAGTAGAGAAAACATAAACTGAATGTACTCCCTAAATTAGATTTATGGAACAATTAAGCAAAATGTGTCTTAATTTTTTCCTTCTAGTTGGTGTGGTTAGGAACAAGAAAGTCATTCTTGACTAAACACCCAGACTCAAAAAGATGAGCAATCGATGTCTCGGTATTAACTGTTAACAAGAGCACATCTGTAGCACCTTGGTGAACCAGGAGGAAGTTCGACCTGGAGATACTGATGCTGGTTGGGTTGATGTTCGGGGGTGAGGTGGGGAGAGGGGATTAGTGAGGAAAGTATGACAGCATGATATCTCCATGTCCAGATGGGAAGAAGAGGATTAGATTAATTGTAAAACACAAGGCAAGATTGTCAGAAGTATATGGAATGATTATAAATTGGTTAAAATCAAGGCATTATAGGACACCAACGCACGGAGCAGGATTATTCACAATAACCAACGGGCGGAAACAATCCAAATGTCCAGTGATGACGAGAGGGTTAAAAATTATTTGTACATGCAATGGAATATTTCTCTGCCTTAAACAGGAAAGGAATTTTGACATGCTGAAACATGAATGAACTCTGGGAAGACGTTATGCTAAGTGAAATAAGCCAGTTACAAAATAATGAATATTATGTTTTTCACAATTCTTAGCATACATACAAACAGCATTTAATATTGAATTACCACATACGAATACCAAGAATTTTTGTAGCAAGTTTTTCTTTAAAATGAAACACTGGAATCTATTGCAAAGTTTCCCTAACTGAAATGCGATATGGAGCACTGCCACTCTTTATCAAGTTTGATCACAGCTCATTTCTACTACCTTTTAGATTAAATCCTCTGCATTGAGTCAATGGATTGCCATGTCTCACATCTTGTCTTCGGCTCCTCCTGTTAAGCGCAGAAATATATAAAATACTTAGCATTAACATTTCCAGTTATACCACACTTAGAAGACAGCATTTCTCACTTTAAAATCTGGTGATTGCCTAGGCCTTCATAAAGAAAAGAGGTCTGATTATCTGATATTTCCTGTTCAGTGCTTTAATATTTGGCTACTTAACTTTGCTTTTAATCTAAACTAATTCAGTCTCTCCCCATCTACTTGTGAAACAATGGCTATGAACTTCCTATTATGTGCATTTCCTGGGTAAATGTTAGATTCCACATTAATAGTGTAATTTTTAACACATACACATTCATACAAAGTTTTCTAAGATGATCACCTTAAAAGTATAAAGTCACTACCATCTTCCTTCTTATGTATTTTTCTTAATTAAGCATACTTCTCCATTAAAAGTTAATACTTTCTAACAATTTCCAGAAATATTAAAACATTTCAAAAATAAGTTATACAGAGACAGAACATGCATATTTAATATTGTATAAAGTTAAGCAAAATTGTTCATTTACTAGACTAAACATTTTCTCTCAACTTGTTATTTTGAAAATTATCAAGCCCACGGAAAAGTAGGTACATGAGTGCAATCAATACTGGTGTACCTGAACTCACGGATTGTTGTAATTTGCCACATTTATTCAGTCTCCTCCCATATGCTAGTATATGTCATGTATGCACTGTGAATATACATATAAGTGAAAATCTTTACAAAGTCAGGTGCTGGCATGATGATGTTTTACCTTCACATGCTGTACCATGCATCTTTTAAGAACAAACAACTTTCCTACACGTCATTATGACTCTAAAGATGTTAACATTTATTCCATAACATCATTTTTAAAATTACTGTTTATCTATTTATTTCATTGTTGTTCAAGTACAGTTGTCTCCATTTTCCTCCTCCCTCCCCCCCGCCCCACCCACCCCACCTTGCACCCTTGATCCTACACCCTTTTGGCTCTGTCCATGGGTCCATGACATCATATAATAAACATTTTATATTAAAATTTACCTAGTTGTTCTCAAAGTATCTCTTATAAATTTTTAAAAGTTTATCCAGAAACCATTAAGTTTCACTCATTGCATTTAAGTTGTCATATATGACTAGCTTAAGCATTTCAAAAATGTAGTTACATTCCTTGTAAGTTGGTCATTATTTAAATAAAAGTTTTAGATTATTTGCAAACTAATTATTTAATTTCCTGAGTCTTAGTATTAGCTACGTATATTAGTTTCAGTTGTATTACATAGCTCGACAAATCAAAATAGAGTAACCGACATTTTCTTAGGAATGACTTGTGGATATTAACATTGCTATAAGAGACTAGGAAGGGAACTCTCTTTAAATGTTGGGAGCACAGGTATAAACTGACCATTTGCTGTCAGTGCTGAGAAGCATATATGAAGGAGCATATAACCTAAGTGGGTTAGTTGTTAAGTCTCTCATAATATTTTTAACCTTGAAGATAAGTTAAAATATTCAGTGAGAAGAACAGAAACATTAAAATCACACAGGGATTATCAAATTTACAAAGCAAAACTAATCTGAAAGTCACTGATAATTTAAAAAAATCACTTTAAGGTTAGAGCAAGTTGTTAATAGTTTATGTACTCAATGGGTTACACAATTCTATCTATGAAAGTATAGGTATAAAATTTTGTGTCATTTAACTAGGCTTTTTGCAAAAAAGTAACATGATCCTTATTCAATTTTATATTTCTATACAACCACACAAAAAACAAACTAGTGTAAGTCACTCTTGTCTCAGAAAAGATGATTATTGCTGAGCTCTAGAATACCTTATATATCAGATTTTTACTGAATTGCATTTGCTACATGAGGTCTGTCTGGAAAATGTCCAGCCATTGTTAATATAAAGAGAATGGTTTGCATGACATGGATGTAACCTGGCAGCCAAGGAGAGTGGACTGGATTGTGCATGCACAAACAATGATGACTTCAATGTACTAGTCAGTGGGAGCAGTAGGCATTGTGTATACTGTGTGGCTATATATTTAAAATGACTGAGCAAGTAGGGCAATGAATCCGCAGCAAATTTTGCAATAAGCTTGAACATTCCTCCACAAAAACTATTTGGATGATTCAGAAGGCCACAGCTATGGACAACTGGGGATTGGCAGCTTCATCACAACAATGTGCCCACTGATACATCACATCTCATGCAGAGTTTTTTGTGAAACACCAAATCACCCAGGTGACTCAGCCCCGCTACAGTACAGACTTGGCATCCTGTGACTTCTGGCTTTTCCCCAAACTAAAATCACCTCTGAAAGGAAAGAGATTTCAGACCATTGATGAGATTTCAGGGTGACTGATGGTAATTGGGAGAACTGTGTGAGTTACCAAGATGCCTACTTTGAAGGGGACAGAGATATCCTTGTCTTACATACAATGTTTCTTATATCTTGTATCTTCTTCAAGAACTGTGTCTCTTTTTTATATTATATGGCTGGATAACTTCTGGATAGACCTCATCTATTTAAGTCACAGCATTATTTACCATCAGCCAGCTAAGTGCATGTATATTATATGAGCACCATGAGAGGGTTCTTACGGCTGACTGGACTATTTTCAGCCATCAAAACAAGCAATGCCACTCATAATGGTTAAATTTATTTTTATGTGATCAGTACTATTTATGCTTTACTCGTGTATTTGAACCTGAATGCTGGGTAATCTACATTTACAGTATCACATAACCTTCAGACATTAAAATACAAAAAGAAAAAAAAACATTATTATGACTTGGTTTAAATGATGAGATCAGTAAGGCTGTCATCTGAGCCTTTTGTATGTATAGATTCCCTGTAAGGCACTCATAAAGCATCACAAAAGCATGCTGGTAGGCAGAATAATACAGTATTATATTGCATGCAGGATTTGGGATTTGTCTCAAGCTGCCAATGTTTCCTTCATTATAGTCTATTCCTTTGGCTAAACGATGAAATCATCTTCTTCTTGTATAGAAAACAGATATTTACTTGAAGACTGAACTGATTATCCTGTCTTAAAATATAATTTCTAACTACACATCTAATCCCAGGATAAATAACATTTGAGTCTAAATTGTAATAGTTGATACAAATGCCAAAATATTTAAGATACTTGTGGGTAAAGAGGAAAATGCTTATATTGTTTACTAATAATTTCTTTAAAAAAAGAAACTACTGAGCCAATAACATATAGCCACTCTATGTCAAAGTACGGAATTCGCTGATAGTTTAGTAAAACTATTTGTCTTCTTCCCATACAAAGGATCTGTTTTCATTTCATATGAATTCCTCTATGTGCTATTGTTCCAGATAGATAGTACAACTGGAATAACACCAGGAAAGTTAACACAACTAACGAAAATAAGAGTGGAAAATTCTCCAGATGAACACCTTTTATCATTACTATTTAATCTCTAAGGAAAATAAATACTAAATATGTGAGAACTCAATAAATAGTCAACTAATTCAGCAAACATTCTTTGCTTTCACTAAGATTTGAAATAATTTGGAGAATTTAAATAGTACAGATATTTTTAATGAAACTTCCAATATGCAAGCCAAAGATGAGTATGGATGGGCCAACCAAGGAATATCATGTATATTATATTTTTGACTTTTTGTCATATAATTAGAAAATTCCTAGAGATCATCAAGATAGCTCTTTAAATAGCTACTACTTTCTAACCAATGACACATATATTTTTTGTTTATACTGTTTTACTGAGGTATAACTGACATAAGTTTCAGGTGAACAACATACTTTATATATATATATATAAAGTATATATATATATATAAAGTATATATATATATAAAGTATATATATTTAAAAAAAAATATATATATATATATATTTTAAACATAATCAACCAAGATAAGCCTAGTTAGCATTTGTCACCACACACAGTTGCAATTTTTTTCTTGTAATGATAAATTTTAAGATTTATACTGTTAGCAACTTTCAAATATGCAATTCAGTATTGCATACTAGGCTTACCACACTGTGCATTTCTTAACTATGGTCACCTAGCTGTGCATCTCATCCTCATAAGTTAATCATTTTATAACTGGAAGTCTGTACCTTTTGATCCACTTCACCCAGTTCTCCCACACTCCAACCCTCACCTCTGGCAACCATCAATCTATTATCTACATCTTTGAGCTTGGATGGTTGTTATTGTTTTTAAAATCCACACATAAGTGAGATAATATGCTATTTGTCTTACTTTGTCTGACTTATTTCACTTATCATAATGCCCTCAAGGTCCATCTTTATTTTCACAAATGTCAAGATTTCACTCTTTCTTATGGCTGAATAGTATTCCACTGTGTATATATTTTATTTTATTTTATTTGTCTTTTTACTTATTTATTTTTAATTTTTTTGTAATTTTAGTTGTTGTTCAATACAGTTTTCTGTCTTTTACTCCCATCCCATTCCACGCCCCCCAGTGCTCCCCACCTCCCTCCCATTTCCACCTATACAAAATCAACATTGAAAAATGCTGCAATAAACATTAGGGTGCATATAGCTTTTTGAATTAGCATTTTTGTTTTATTTGATAAAATACCCAGAAGTGGAATTGCTGATCATATAGCCATTCTCTTTTTTTGAGAAAACTCTGTACTGTTCTCCATAGTGAATGTACCAATTTACAGTCTCACCAACAGTGCACAAAGATTCACTTTCTTCCCACATCCTTGCTAATATTTGTTATTTCTTATCTTTTTGATAACAGCAATTCTACCAGGTGTTATCTCATTGCGGTTTTGATCTGCATTTCCCTGATGATTAGTGATTGAGGCTGAGCATCTTTTCACGCGCCTGTTGGCCACCTGTATATCTTCCTTAGAAGAATGTCTATTTGGATCATCTGCTCATTATTTAATTGAATTGTATATAGTCTTTTTATTTTGCTGTTGACTTGTATGAGATTTTTATGTATTTGGATATTAATCCCTTGTCAGATATATGATTTGTAAATATTTTCTCCCATTCAGTAGGCTTCCATTTAACCTTGTTGATGATTTTTTCTTTTTTCTGTGAAGAAGATTTATAGTTTGATGTAAAACTAATTGCTTATTTTTGCTTTTGTTGATTTGTTTTGAAGGTACAAAAAAACCCCTCATTTCCAAGACTAATATCTTATTGTTCTATGTTTTCTTCTAGGAGTTTTATAGTTTCAGGCCTTATACTCAAGTGTTTCATCTATCTTGAGTTAATTTTTGTGTTTGTGTAAGACAGTGGTCCAGATTTATTATTTTTTTTAATGTGGCTGTCCAATTTTCTTAACACCATTTAGTGAAAAGACTGTCCTTTCCACATAGTATATTCTTGGCTCTTAATCATAAATCAATTTACCATATATTTGTGGGTTTATTCCTGGGGTTTCTATTCTGTTCCACTTCCTTATGTGTCTGTTCGGAGCCAGTACAATACTGCTTTGATTATTATAGCTTTGTAACATAGTTTGGAATCAGGAAGTGTGATGCCTCCAGTTTTGTTCTTGTCTCTCTAGATTGTTTTGGCTATTTGGAGTCATTTGTGGTTCCATACAAAGTTTAGGGATAGTTTATTCTCTTTCAAGAAGGTGCTAGACCTGCAAAAAATGCCATTGGAATTTTGAGAGGGGTTGCACTGAATCTGTAGACTGCTTTAGGTACTATGGACCTTTTTACAACGTTAACTTTCTAATCTATGACCACAAAGTATATTTATTTATTTATTTGTGTCACTTCAATTATTTTCATCATTGTCTTATAATTTTCAATGTGCAGGTCTAGCACCTTCTTGATTAATTTATTGCTAAGTATTTTAGTCTTTTTCAATATTGTAAAGGGACTGTTTTCTTAATTTCTCTTTCTGATAATTTGTTATCAGTGTATAGGAATGCAACAGGTTTTTACGTAATAACTTTGTATCTTGAAATTTTACTAAATTCATTTATTAGTTCTAACAGCAAATGCATGATACAGTGTTTAATACCAGCCACCATACTGTAACATTAAGAACTGCAAGACAGTTTCAGTTTTTTGATTATTGCAAGAACATGATTAAGATCATGATTTTTGACACTAGGATGACAATGTGGAATCCATGTTTATGTATACATCTTGAAAAGAATAACTGGGGTTATAATAGGTGGGAGAATATGAGAACAAATGAGAAAACTCATATTTTAACACTAACTTGTAAAGCATATCTCAAATATGCAATGGTAGTCTACATATACTATAGAATTTCATTTGAGGACTATTCCTTGTTTGTTAAATAAGAATGCTGGTCAGTCTGAGCCAAGGTCTGAAAGCTTTACAGTGAAGGAGTGCTCATCTCCAATTCTTTCATAGAAAAGGCTGGTATGCCTACAGGACTATGGTAAGTTTCACTTCATAGTCCCCACATTTCTTAGAAAGCATAGGGCTTCAGCTTTTTTCAGCACTAAATCTGTTTAACAGATTGAAGACTATATTCCAGATTTTACAGATGCAGCTTTTAGAATGGTTTATCAAGAAAAATCTATTGCCTTATAAACAGTTATGGAAATAATTTTGAAATATTACTGCTGCTACAATTGGGAGTAAAATATAATTGAATGAGAAAGAGGAATAAAGTTTGGAGGAATCATGCTACCTAATATCAAATTATACAATAAGGCCATTGTAGTCAAAACAGCATGGTACTGGCATAAAAACACATATAGACCAATGAAACAGAACAGAGAGCCCAGAAATAAACACATGCCTTTATAGTCAATTAATATTTGACAAAATAGGCAAAAACATATATTGGGCTGAAGATAGTTTATTCAGTAAATGGTCTTGGGAAAATTGGACAGATATGTGAAGGAAAGTGAAACTAGACCAACTTCTTTTTTTTTTTTACAGTTTAATATTGTTGTTTTGTTTTTTTTTCTTTTTCTTTTATAAATTTTATTTTAATTGTTGTTCAAGTACAGTTTTCTGTCTTTTCCTCCCATCCCAGTCCACCCCTTCAGTGCTCCCCACCTCCCTCCCATTTCCACCCCTCTTAGTTTTTGTCCATGTGTCCTTTACACTTGTTCCTGTTATCCCTTCCCTTTTTCCCCTGAAATTCCTTCCCTTCTGGTTACTGTCAGCCTGTTTTCTATTTCAGTGTCTTTGGTTATATTTTGCTTGCTTGTTTGTTTTGTTGCTTAGGTTCCTGTTAAAGGTGAGATCATATGGTATTTGTCTTTTGCCACTTGGATTATTTCACTCAGCATAATGCTTTCCAGTTCCATCTATATCAACTTCTTAATTCAGACACAAGAATGAATTCAAAATGGATTAAAGACGTAAATGTTAGACAAGAAACCACAACAATCCTAGAAGAAAACATAGGCAGTAAAATCTTGGACATTGTTTTTAGCAATACTTTTTCTGATATATCTCTTCAGGTGACAGAAATAAAAGAAAAAAATACACAAATAGGATACATCAAACAAAAAAGTTTTCACACAGGAAAGGAAACCCATCAACAAAAGAGAAACCACTAAATGGAAGAACATATTTGCCAATACATCTCATAAGGGGTTAATATCTAAAATTTATGAAGTCCTTAAAAAATTCAACACCAAAACAACAAACAAACAATGTGATTAAAAACTGGGCAAAGGCCCTAATTGGACATTTCTTCAAAGAGGATATACAGATGGCCAACAGACATCTGAAAAGATGCTCAACAACACTAATCATCAGAGAAATGCAAATTAAAGCTATGAGGTACCACCTCGCACCTGACAGAATGGCTACCATCAATAAATCAGCAAACAACAAGTGTTGAAGAGGATGTGGAGAAATGGGAACCCTCATGCATTGTTGGTGAGAATGCAGACTAGCGCAGCCACTGTGGAAAGCAGTGTGAAGTTAACTCAAAAAATTAAAAATGGAACTGCCTTATGACTCAGTGGTTCCATTTCTGGAATTTATCTGAAGAAACCTGAAATACTAGTTCAGGAGAATATATACACCCTTATCTTCATTGCAGTGTTATTTACAATCGCAGCGAAATGTCCATTAGTAGATGAGTGGTTAAAACAGCTATGGTACATTTACACAATGGAATACTACTCAGCTGTAAAATATAAGAAAGTTTTACCCTTCTTGACAGCATGAGTGGACCTGGAGAACATCATGCTAAGTGAAATAAGCCAGTCAGAGAAAGACGAGTACCATAAAATTTTACTCATATGTGGTATCTAATGAACAAACTAAACTAACGTGAGAAATAGAGACAAACTCATTGATAGAGAGCAGGCTGACAGCTCTTGGAAGGGTGTTTGGCAGGGTGGATGGATGGAGCATAAAGAAAAAGAACTCATGGACATGAACAACAGTGTGGTGATCGAAGGGGAGATGCGAGGTAGGTAGAGGTGGATGGGGGTATGGGCGGATAACTGGTAATGCCAAAAAATACAATAAAAATGAAAAAAAGAAATTACAAAAATCATTTTTAATTTGACATTATGTTTGGAATTTTCTTCCCTCACACTTTTGTCCAGGTTCAGAACTCTAGCACAGTGCAGAGAAAGGGTCCCAGGGTAATACATTATACATAAAAAATCAGAAGAAGCCATAGACCTTGTGAGTAAATCTCAAAATGACTTGGAAGAACATGGGTCATTGAACAGAGATCCTAAAGACTCTCAGTTTAGGAATGGGGGTTCTCTTTATATCTCATGACTTTGAATAGAAAAGACTTTCAAATAACCTAGCCCAAGCCACTCGTCTCTTCTCGAGATTCATATTTCTAACTGCTTAATCAACATCTCTACTTGAACATCTCATAGGCACCATTAACTTTCTCCCTTCAAACCTACTCTTTTCTTTCTCATTAAATTCCATCGACATATTTCCAGGGGTCTGTTCTGAGAACTTGGTTCATTTTTGAGGCCTCTCCTTCTCTAACATCGCACATTTAATACATCAGCAGTTTCTGTGAGCCCCATCCAGAATCAGACCACTTTGGCCATCCCCACCTCCAGCATCCCTGTGCAAGTCACCACTGGATCTCACCTGGATCATTACAGTAGCCTGTTCTGCAGCTTCTCTCTCCCCTCCCCGATCCTCTTCCTACCCCAGGGTGGCAGTCCCTGACAAACTCAACTAGATGATCTTACTAAATCAAAGTCAAATAATATCACTGACATGTTCAAAAATCCTCTGCAGTTTTCTATTTCAATTCAGCTTTCAGGATTTCTGGTCCTTTCCTTTGGAATGCTAGTCTCCCCAATAACGCCAAGGTGGTATTCCTTCTCATGTTCAAGTCCTTGTTCAAATACCACATCCTCAGTAAGGCCTCCCCTGCCCACCCATATTTCACATTGCAACCCCCTGCTTCCCACATCCCTTATCTCCCTTCTTTTACTTTTAAAATTCATAGACCTTCTCATTTTTTGATATACTAGAGGTTGTCCTTATTTGTATATTGTCTGTCTTCCCTTTTTATTATCCCACAATGCAAGAATTGTGTTTTTGTTGCTGTTTTTCAGAGTGATAGACCTAGCTCTAGAACATTGCCTGGCAAATAATTGTCCCACGATACAAATTTGTTGAACTAATAGATAAAAGCATCAGAATAATCTTGATATGCACAAGTGCAAGGGTTGTTTAAACTGTCAATGTCCTTAAAGGTGTGTACCTACGACGGAACTACAATACAGCATCACCCCAACGATTTTACTTGAAAGATCACTGGTGCTCGTGGCTGGTCCTATTTGCTTTCTGCTGTTGACACTGATTTTACAGGTTTTGGTCCGGTCATCCATCATGAACCATATCAAGGTATGACTAAAATTATCTGTGACCTTGGTGACCCTAAATTCTGCATATTCTTTGTCCTACAGTCATCTTCACTTCAGGTGGTCCCCTTTCTAAATGATGCGGATTGGTCTAGAGTTTCCTGCCTAACTAAGCCTTTGCTTGGATAAAAGACTCTCTGCCTCAGACTGCCTCACTCTCTTAATCTAATCGATAATCATGCAGTCACCATTCCAAAGGGTAAAGAATGGCCATCAAGGTTCTGAAGGCAATCCAGGGTACCCGTCCTGGGGCAGTGTTCCTTTTGGCCATTCTGATGGCCATTCTTACCACAAGCATCTGATGACAAGAGAGTCAGTGGCACAGGGGAACCCTGGGAAGGTGGGATTCCAGGGTATACTCAATCAAACATATAAAACAAAAGTGACTTAAAAATTAGGAAATGTGAAAAAAAAGATAAATGTTGCTTGTGTTGCAGATGTGTTTTAAAAGGAAAAAAAAATTCCAAAGTACTTACACGAGTTAACATATCCTTGAGAATCTCAAGTAATAAAGCACTGGTACTTCTTTCATTCAGAGACTACACGCGGTGCTAAACAGAGCTGCTGCTTTCTGTGCTGCTTTTAAAGGGCACCACAATCGTCTAGTGACATCAATTTTGATTTTCAGCTGAATCTTAGTACTCACCGCTTCCCCGTTGGGTAGAACCTAGAGCAAGAATGGCCATCCCAGGCGCAGTAAGGGTCCCTTGCCAGACAGCAGTCAGCACAGGCGGTGCCGTAGATGTGGCAGCGATGCAGAGACACTTGGGAAACCCCTTCATTGGAGCTCACATACAACTGTTGCTATTAGAAAAATGACGATGATTTATTTCAGATGTGGAAGTTAAAAGAGGACTTTCAGCAGGAACGCATTATAATATGTGCCCACAAACCCTTGGACTCATTTTGAAAGTAGACTAAAAACGAGAAGCAAAGTCCAGAGGGGTACGAAGCCAAAATAAACAGAATTTTCCTATGTTAATATGCCTATAACATTACCACTTTCCTGTTTAAACAAAAAAAACTCAGAGCACTGTGTAGAATGGTAATGTGTTTTAGACATTGGGATTCATTGTTCTCTCGGATTTGAGCTAATATATTACAGATTTAAATTACGATGTTTGCTTTTTTCTTTTAATGCTGTCTCTTTGCAAAGCACAAGGCAGCTCTTTTATTCTCTAAGTCTGGCAACCCATCACATTGTAAATTTGAAAAAGTCAAGGCTCAAAGACAAGACACTTTTAAGTTTAGACAAAGAAGCAGACAGTAGTACATAAAATTAAAATTTTTTTTCACATGCCTTTTAAAGTGGCATATTTCTCATCAGAGGAATTTTTAAATTATTTAGAAGAATATCACTATTTATATTTAGATATGCCTTAAACTTCCTATATACCCAGAGCTATTAAGCACCCTTTGTCATAAATAAAGATTTCATCCTCAGTCATTTGTACAGTGTCAGGAGTTTTTTTTTTATGACACTGCTTCAATTCCTTAGCTGTGCCTAAAACAGTTCTCAGGAGTTAAAGGGATATGTTTCTAATTGACACTGAATATTTTACAAAGGACTGATATACAATTCAACTTAGCATAAAATCTCTAAGCTAGAACCTGAATACATGCATATTCACACACATGTGCACATACATCTCTATATATCTACATATAGATATCGATATATGTGAATATTATTTAAAATTAAATCAATGGCAGGCTCTGGAGGAATACTTTTGGGATTCAAATCCTGGCCCAATCATAAAATTGCTGTGTAACTTTTTTTTTAAGATTGTTTTTATTTATCTTTAGAGGGAAGGGTTAGGGAGAGAAATATCAATGTATGGTTGCCTCTTGTGTGTCCCCTGCTGGGAACTGGCCTGCAACACAGGCATGTGCCCTGACCGGGAATCAAACCGCCATCCTTTGCTTCACAGGCCCGTGCTCAATCCACTGAGCTACACCAGCCAGGGCTGCTGTGTAACTTCTCAATATCAGCTTCCTCTTTGGTAAAACTGGGTAAATAGAGCACCTGTCCTATAGAGCTTTTGTAAGAACTAACTGTAAGGGCTAACTCCACAATGCTTGGAATTGCTTCTGACGCCTAAAACCTCAATGAATGTTAAACAACAGCAGTAGTAAACCATCGATTTATGAATTTTTAATTCTAATAAATCATTTGAACCACATCCCACTCTAACATAAAATAATTATTTACTCATATCAATTAATTTTTCAGAAATTGGGCTGAAAAATGTTAAGGCCCAGATGAGCCATTCAAACCATAAGAAAACAATGGCACATTTTGCCAATAATAATTTCTCTAGGAATATCTGAAATAGCGTTTATGGAGTACACTTTTGGAGTATATATTAGTAATATAGTGAATGGTCCTGGCTGATGTGGCTCAGTGGATTGAGCGCTGGCCTGCAAATCAAAAGGCTGCCTGTTTGATCCCCAGTCAGGGGACTTGCCTGGATTGCCAGCGAGGTCCCCAGTAGGGGGAGCACAAGAAGCAACTACACATTGATGTTTCTCTCCATTTCTTTCTCCCTCCCTTCCCCCTCTCTAAAAATAAATTAAAAAATAATAATGTAGTGGACGCATCAGCTTCATTAAAAATTTTTGAGGAAATGGATTTATTTGAGAAAAGGATACAGATAGTTTCACTCTAGAAATTATCTTTTTTATTAACCAAATTATTTTCTTTAATACAGAACACAAGAATAAATTAGAGAATAAAGGAGTATAAAATAGACAATAATATAGTTTGAGCCCTAGGGAAAGTATGTAATTCATGACATTTAAATACATTCAAAAAATACTACTGACAATTTGCAGTTCTTTCACGCTGTAAAAATAATGAAGTATGCAGTTGGATGAATGAATTCCCCCCAAATCAGTTAAGTCCCCTGCCTTCTATCTAACTGACTTAATAAAACATTTTAACTTTTCTACATTTTAAGATGCTGAAGATACTTAATATTCAGTTTTTCTTGTATGTGTGTGCTGAATATTGAATTTTGTGGAATGGATTGTGAACAAGTTCACAAGTGGAATCACAAGTTGAAACCTGTAATTTTATATTGAACTACTACTATGTCACACAAACGGCTTTGTGTTCATTTTGAATTTTGCTGTAATACTTTCTATTCCCATTAAACTACTACAAACAAAGGGCTTCCCTGCTGACTTCAAAGACAATTTAAACTAAGGGTCACTCTCTAGGATACTAGGGGAAATGACAAATAGCTTTTTGTTACTTGAAAAAATGTTTATTATGCACCATACAAATGTTTTTACAAACAGATCTTTAGCTTGGTCGTACCCTCTTTATTTTTTGTTATAAAAAACATGAAGTGAAAAATAGGACAAGACAGACTGTGGATTACTTGTTCATCGGGTAGCAGACCAAATATGGTGAAGAACATTAAAGTCATGTCATCAGTTGTGCTGACACATAAAACTTTTATTCTGTATTCCAAGAAAAATAAGTCTTAGGCTCCTACAAACAGCAGTTACAAAGACCTACTTTATTTTAGGCAATTTATATAATTTAATTCGTTTGTGAGAAAAGCATTACCTTGCATAGGCAGAAACTTAGCTCAGAGAAGTTAAAAGATTCGTTCATAATTTATGGTCAGGTTGGGATTCAAATGCATGCCAGCTCTACCCTGAAACCCATTCCGTTTTTATTAGGTTACTGTGACTCTTAGAATGCTTGTTTTGGGGTATCTTTGGGGGATGGAGAGCTGCATACTTTGCACATGTAGAGACTGGAACTGGATTTTCCTTTCTGTGACCCTTGTGTATTTGCATGTGCAGGCACAAAGATTAAACATTCCTGATAATCATAGCCTAACATTTCTTCCCCAAATCCTGACCCTGGATACAGCTTAAATTTGAAACATTCGGACTTAATGACATATGTAACCCTAAAACATAGAACTGTGCATTCGAAGCCTGTGTTGGCAGCTGGACCTCAAAAGAGGATCAATTACTCATTCGAAGCCCCTGAGAATGTATGTGATGTTACAGTAGCCCAAATATTATGCCAAATTCTTTCTTCAGAAAGATTATTTTTATTTTGGTTGGCTTCACACACAGTAATATTTGAGAATACAAGATATACAAAATATCGGGATATCCTGCTGTACCTATGTATGTTCTGCTCTGACAGTTTTTGTACGAAAATAAACCTATTCTGTCTGCACTAGTAGCTCATGAATTCTACATAAAAATTGAAGGTGATTTTGTGGTATTTTATAAACAGTAGTAATTAGTTAATACTAAAATTAATTATTCAGACATTATAAATATCTTTTTCATAGTAGTAAATTGTTTACATTCAAAGAAAATAAAAATGGTGTTGATTTTACCTTTTTAGATGAAATTTTCATTGTTGTTATCGGAGCATGATTCTGGAAAAAGTAGAAAAACATTATGTTAGTTGCTCAAGTAATCATTAAAGAAGATTTGGCATTCAAAAAATTGCCTCTTTTCTGTTGAAATTCAAGAAATCATCATTTCTCTTCTAATGCATATGTATTTTTAAAGTCCAGCAATTCTTGTTTATAATACAGTTCCACTAAAGGGAATAAGGGTGGTTTATTACAGAAATATAAGCTAAACAAACAAAAAAAAGGTTGCAATTATAACACATATATCAATATAGTTGTTAGAAAATAATGAAAATTTGGGAGAATTGAAAAAGCGTTTCTTGGAATACTGAAACAATGACTAACCCAGGAGTGAACCTGGGTGGCAGGTGGGAGGCTGCGAAACGGCACCCATCGAACCCCACAGTACAGCACTGCGCAGAAGGCACCACTGTCCACCTGGCAAGTGCTGCTTTGGGAAGATAAATCAGCCTGACCCATACTTATTCATTCTTTTTTGCTGCAAACAAAGTAATAACGTTAGGGTCCTCTTTGGAGAAGTGTGAATTAGTTTAAGAACTAAAGAATTTTTTTGAGGTAGTAATCCTTTTTGAAAGTCACTCCATTGATAACTTTACTTCTTAAATATTGTTAGTTACTTTTAAAGATTAAAAATTAGATGTGATAACCTGATGATGGTCTGTGGAATTTTATTTAATTAACTGAAGTGGAAGCAACATCTCAAAATCAACTATGTCCACAACTATTTCATTTTCTGAAGAGTGTGTTTTTATATTTAAAAGATAAAATGGTGATATCTATAAACATGCTATGGCAACAAGTTTTGATCACTTAGAAATACACATGCATACAAAAAAGTATTGAAAGTTATATCTACCTAGGCAACATCTAATATTATATTTGTACCTCCAATTCACGTTAAGCTTAGGAGAGCTGGACATATTTCCAGAAAATATTTTGAACAGAGGATTAAAATGAGAGACTGTGGTTCTACACAGTAAAAAAACCAAAGTGTCTGTTTTTTAAAAGTTACGTTGAGTTTTCTGC
Organism: Carollia perspicillata; assembly: GCA_004027735.1. NCBI lineage: Eukaryota > Metazoa > Chordata > Mammalia > Chiroptera > Phyllostomidae > Carollia > Carollia perspicillata. The sequence continues at coordinate 12,015 of PVKM010006568.1, read as the reverse complement.
AGTATATCAGTGTGACACTTAACTAAGAACATTTTTTTCAATATAAATGCATCATTTCCTGACGTGCCCATCACAGTCATCATACACACCCAATTATTTTTACCTCACCTCTGAAAATGTGACACAAACACCATGGTGAAGACAGTAACTGTATTTGGTAACTGCATCTCTCAATTTAGCCACATCAATCACTGGCACACGCATCTCTAAGAAAGCTCAAACTTTTTTAGTCTCTCTCTTGGGTGGATGTCACCGCATGCATTTTCACTGACTATTTTTCCACTGAGAGTTTATTCTTTGTGATGATAACACCAACAGAACTCATAAAACAGCCCATAAGCAGTTAGCACATTATCAGAAGAACTCACGTTTTTTTAGGACCTTTCCATAACATATATGTTTAAGTTTGTGTCAAACTTACTTAATTAACATTTCCTGAGTACCAAAAAAAAGGCATTTCAGAATTAAAAATGAAGTGCTGCAATATGGCATTTTTGCTACCTTCAAAAGAAGTCTAGAATAAGGTACTTTATATTATTTTGGCTACCCAAGTCGTTCCTATTGAATTAAAGGAGAAAAGTATATTTTATACATAATGTGATTTCGGTTAATCTAGTGAAACAATCCATTGCTTTACAAAGCAAGGCACGGAAAAGGCAGTTGAGTTGACATGGTCAACATTTAGCGAGCGCAATTTTAATGCACTAATTACAAAAAGTTTATGGAGTGAGTCTAGTAGTAAAAATTGTAAATTTAATAACATTGGGAAATGTGCCAGAATGCCTCACATTTTATATTTGATTTGATTCATTTTAGAAAATATTCTTTCACATTTACAATTTATTAATATAATCTAACAGCATTGAATCTTGAACACTTAAATGTTTATAAATTCAGTATTTTTCATGACTGTGGTAATGCATATTAAATAATTAATACATTCTGTGTCCATTAACCTAAGCAAAGCAACTGACAGGACTAGCATTAGTCTGCTCCTGAGTTCTGAAATGCTACTTGCATTCAGTTAAAGGCTGACTCTAGCCTTTTGGTCCACGGACCAATGTCTCTTACTCGGTTTAGTTACATATAGCCGAATGTAGTAGGATTGATTCTACATCAAAGTTTCTTCTTCATCCTAGCAGCTCCTTTGTCTGTGCTTTTACCCATCTTTTCAAATGCAGGGAAAAGCGCTCACTTGAACCACGTGACCCACACCTTAAGGAGAGGACATGCAGGACACCATCGGTCTGCTTTCCAGGCTCATAGACACACCAAGAATAGGCACTCTGCCCTGACCAGGTCAGATCCTACAGGACTGGACTTCCCTCTGTGTGCCTTTTTTCACTGTGCTGTGTTTTCATTTTTATTTTTAAATGATTAATTGATGGACAGAAAGAATAATACAGTGAAATCTTAAGTTCAGAGAGAACATAATTTGAATGATAAAGCGACAACGTTTGTTTTACATAATTAGGGTGGCATTTGAATTGAAAGCAATAAAACAAGAAAACAAAGATTTTCTGGAAATTCCTGGCTAAAAAATATGAGAAAGCTTATCTAACAATCAATAATATGAAAGTAGTCAGGTTTCAGTGATTTGTAAAGCAAATGAGAAAAGCCCTTTCATGGCAAATCTTTTAGACTTGGACCACAAGTACTCATTTAAAAAAAATAATGACAAGCAAAATTCTTAAAGTTGTGATGACAGCTGAAAAAACTAATCCTTTTATGTTAGGATAGCTTGAAATGCATAAAAATATTTCAAATAAATATTTGTTCTATATGTCTTATTTTATCTCGTGTTTCCTACACTCAAAATTTGTAACATTCTTTATTTGATCTTTTATTTTTCCCCAAAGTGGCTGTACAAGTAAAGAATTCTGTTGATCATGCATCTTCAGAGATTAAAAGATGTTCAAACCTTAAAAACTTCCAACTCCTCCAGAATGAGCTCCCCGCTGGCAGAGCTGTTGGCAGGAAGGACCACAACCTTCTGCACAGTACCCCGATCTGAACCAGAGAAAGAAACAATGAGAGGTTACAATAATTTTTTAAAGGAAAGAAAGACACTTAGATGTAAAAGTACTGGCTTAGAATTTGAAATATTATTCTTATGTCACATAAACATTTTCTGAGCATATAAGTATGCCACTCTATGAATCACATATACGCTTGGTTTAAAAGAAACCAGTTGAGATTCACAACATGGGATTAAAGCAAATTTGAGTGATTTCATTAAGCAACAATCATTTTTTCCCAAATATGATTCTAATAAAACAATTCATGAGATAATCATAAATATCAAGTTATTTTTCTTTTAACATATGAGCATGTACCTGTGCATTTATAACTTGGAAAGGTAAGTTATCACATAAACTGAAACATTTTTAAAATTCTGTCGACAAAGTGTCAATGAGAAGAGTTAACTTGAACTGTGTTGCACAGGACTTTACAACTAGGAATCATTTAGTGATGAACTCCACAAATCTCAGATGTCATCTCTAATTGTCTTCTTTTCCACAGGCAAGAGATACTCTGCCATGAAAGATCCCATTTCATGTTTACAGTTTCAATTGCATGAACTTAACTGAAAGACTCAAAATAATTCTTAATAAGAAATAAACTCTAAAATTTTATGAACTAAAAAATTAGAACTAATAGCAGAAATGTTTATATACAGAGGAACAAGATAAGGATTTTTCCAGAACAATCCTTCAATCTTGTGAGGAAACAAAGTATCAGACCTCAGAACCACCTGATCTTAAAAGTTTCAAACTATACTTCTTAAGCCATATTCAAATAAAAAATAATTCCAAACTTTGTAGGCTCTAGGTATAATTTAAAAACTTTACACCCTGGCTGGTGTAGCTCAGTAGATTGAGTGCGGGCTGCAAAACAAAGGGTTGCCAGTTCGATTCCCGGTCAGGGCACATGACTGGGTTGCAGGCCAGGTCCCCAGTGGGGAACACATGAGAGGCAACCACACATTGATGTTTCTCTCCCTCTCTTTCTCCCTCCCTTCCCCCTCTCTAAAAATAAATAAATAAAATGTAAAAAACAACTTTAGTTTTTTTCTGTTTCACTGATTAGTTTCAGTAGACTCAGCCCTGGTAACAATCTGTAATATTTTCTTAGAAGATAAGTAATGAAAAGTATGTATTGGAAGTGAAAAAACGTTTGAGGATGCTGTGCAGAGATGTCACAACTGAAAACCAATGAATATTGTTGAAGGTGTTTCCCAATTTCCATGAACAGTTCATCACAGAGAGCAGTGGAAACTTTTGGGGGAATAGAACATACCAAAAAATCTACAAGGAAATCTTTGAAATTATAACACTCAGAGCAGGATTGGTTTTTGTGTGTATGTGATGGATGGGAGTGTAAAAACATATTTTTTTAGGTCATTTTATCATAAAGGCCATGCTTTTTTTGAAGACAAAGAAGTCACAGCAGAGTTTTATGGTTCCCGGCTGCAGCTTACAAGGACCTCTGCCATTCCTCATGACAGCAACTGCCTCTTTCGTGAGTGGAGACTGAGCAGAAACTCTTTAACCATAGTCCCAAATAAAACTACAGGAAAGGGAATCTTGACTACAGAGCTTCCCGAAGATAAAACTATCAAATCTGAAAATAATTAATTATTCTCAAATGAGACAACTGGATCCATTTTTTGTCCTGACTTACTCTGAGAGCAAAATTTTACATAAATCATCATTTCTTCTGAAAGAACCCCAACATGCTTTATTCATGCCATTTATAAAATATTACAAAGAGAGCAGCTATAAAAATGGCCTAATAAAAGGATAATGCAAAACTTGGTTTTTATTCATTTGCAATAAAAGCTAGAATGCCCGCTTTTTATTACTTGTTTCTATTTTAGTATTTTTTAAAATTTTGCTGGTAGTGATGAGTAAATTTCCATTTTATTTTAAGACCATTAAAGGGAAAGCTATATTTTTCTACCAAGTAAAACTGAATGTGAAGTTATTTGAAACTCTTGCAAAAATGTAAGTAAGTTTAAGTATTGATAACAATACTGAAAATGAACTTTAAATAAAATCACAGAAATGAAAGACCCACCAACAAATATTTCCTGGATGCCTACCATGTGAATGGCTCTATGATAAAAAGTATTATTTAAATATGACTTTCAAGAAAATAGATACCCATTTTAATTCTTTAATTTTCCATGCTTAGATTTATTTTGGTATTTTATGACCTAGCACTTCTGCAGAGCCCTTTATCACACTGATTCAGTTTTCATCAGCGTATCTCCAATGCACATATTTGTTCTTGTTATAATTATACATAGTTTAATTATACATATAATTAAGCTTTTATGAATAAAAGTTTTCTATTCATAAATTAGAGTAGTCTCTAAATTATGTAGTCAAAATTAGTAGTTTCAAAGAGGAGTGGAATAGGTTTAAATCCTTGTGGTACTGTTTTTATCACTATTAACAATAATTAATCCAAGTTCTATGAGACATTCAACTGATATAGTTTGGGGGGCCTTCTTTAAGTAAAATAATAGAAAAATATAAAAACAGAGTTGTTTGAGTCTCTTCCAAGCAGAACAAGTGAAGAACTCTAAAGATATGGTGAATCAACCTCTGATACTTTCTAAACAAAAAGGATATCATAAAACTGGACAATGATATATTCTTTAAATTGAAGAAGCTCTAATTATTCAATATTTACAACATCTTATTATTACAATTTTATTGTTTAAGATCACTCTTTCACAATTCAGAAAAAGGTTGGAAAAATCTCTCCATCCATTTATATAAACAGATCTAACTCTCTGTTTAATCTATTCATTGGCCTTTGTTCTACAGCTCCCAAGAATATACTCAATCTCTTTTCTACATCACTCCAAGTTTATCTTTATATGTCCATACTCTTACTCCATTCTAAGCAGGATCACTGCCTTCAAGCATACCTTATTCAAATTAAAACTGAAATCATTTTCCCTGTCTTTCTCTGGACATTCTGCAGGTTGGCATTATACCATTTAAAAAGTGCTCAGAACTATATCATATTTTTTTTACGATGATTCCTGATCTCACTGAGACTGGAGTACTTAAAAGACAAAGCAATAGTTCTGGTAGTTTGTCAAACACTTAGGTGACTGCACAGGATCTCTAGGACTCGAAGTCTCAGAAACAAATACCCCAGCTCTAGCTTTGTACACCATTTACAAGGTTCTACTCTGGATGTCGTCATACTTTTGCTCCTGTGCCAAACTGCCTAATTCCCACAGCTTCCAGTTCAGATTCTCAAGACACTTAATTCGGTCCAATTTAATCATAACTAAAGCACATCACAAACTAATACCTAGTAGACACTTCAGTTGTCAAATGCAGTAAGTGTGATTTCAATCAGTTATGGCACTGGAAAGAGTCAGCATGTACGGAATCAGTCCTGACTGCTCCCTAAGCAGCCCATGCTAAGAGGATGGTTTCTTTCAAAATGCAGTCCTGGTAGAAACCTGTAGTCTTCTTTTCAAAACATAGTCACATATTCTTCACTTCTCTATACAGAAAATGCTTTTGAGGTCCGTGGGCTGTGTCGTTTACTACTAGGTAAATAAGTACACTTGGGTTGTCTTCCATGCATTTTCACTGATTGAATCAACAAGAAATCATTGAACACTTTCAGTGTATCTGATACTATAAAAAGTATGTATACATAGATAAATACACACAGCATTAAAGGGTTCACAGTTTAGAATTTACATTTTTTTAAGTAGCTGGTGGGTTCCTGCTAAAATGTTAGTCATTGAAAAATATGCATCTTAGAATGTTTATAAAACTCTGTGTCTTTTAGTTTCAAGACAATACTGTAGTTATCAAATGTTTTCCTTCTGGAGGAAGTAAGAATGGCACTTCTTGAATGTACTCACAACATAAGCTATTTGCATTCTATAGAATTGGGATATAGCTTTTAGTTCCTTGGGAAAAGCACACACCTACAATAGAGTTACAGTAAAGCAGATTTATCTTTCTTTTCCTCCTTAAGCCTCAGTTTGCTTGTGTGTACAATATAAATAAAAATTATACCTTTTGTAATGGATATCTGTTACTAAGGCCTACCCAGAATCACCCCACCCCACTGTTTGGTAATACACCCCGAGACATCGGGGAAACACCACCTCTCTCATTGTCAGTCCGCATGGTGAAGGGATGGTGTGACTCTGTTCCTGCTCCAGGGAGACACGCATGACTCAGGCTGGTCCCAAAGGGCATTCCATTGCCCCCGTGACTCACACAGTAGTGAGCAGAGAAACAAGTCAGGGTCCAGCCCTTCCTGAGAATTCTAGGTGAAAACTTCTTTCTTTCAGAAATCAGGGCTATTAAAGAGCTGTAAGCCTGGAGTATTGGAGCCATCCTTGCTGCCATACTGAGGATTCATCCTGTCGGTACACTCAAGGGAGGCCATTCTCACTACCCCCAGAAGGAAGGCATTCGATAGCTACCGTATCATCTTTAAATTAAAAGATGCAGAGATGGAGTATGCAGACATAACTAATTGGGAGTTTTATTGATATTTTAAAGTGCTTACTTTCAATGACTAACACTTTAATTGGAACACACATAAATTCTTGACATCATTTTAGCACAAATTTAGCTATGTTTGAACCCAACTCCTCCATTTCCAAGTTGAACATACAAACACACACACAAAGATTTTTTAACTAGTTTGAGTAAGGTATATTGTCACTTTCAGTTGAAAGAGTTCTGATTAATAAAAACTACACAAATAATACACAGAAATTTCTTTTTTTAGAAAGTATGTGCTATGTGCACAGTTGAACATCTTTGCCATTTAAAAAAATATTTTATTTATTTATTTTTAGAGAGAGGGGAAGGGAAGGAGAAAGAGTGGGAGAGAAACATCAATGTGTGGTTGCTTCTCATGTGTCCCCTACTGGTGACCTGGCCTGTGATCCAGGCATGTGTCCTGACTGGGAATTGAACTGGTGACTCTTTGCTTCACAGGCCCATGCTCAATCCACTGAGCTACACCAGCCAGGGCAATACACAGAAATTTTTTAGTATGATATCTGGTACAGAGTAATATCCGCAATAAGTGCAAGTTATTTTTTATTTGTAGCTCACAGCCACTTACTAAAGTTTTGACATTATTAGAGGCACCGTTTTTTCTCAACCCCAGTTTTCTCATCTATATGGTATAGATAACAAACATCCCTTGAATACATTAAAGCATTATTATGTGAATCCAGCGAGATGAATCTTAGAAGTGTTTTTGCATAATGTAAACATATGCACACACCAACCCACATTAGTGATCTTAATTATCTTTTGTTTCATTGAATTTTTGAAGAAAACTCCTCAAACCAGCTTCTTCTCTGTTTTACATATGTCATGCCATCTAAATTTTTTTCTTTCTAGTATAAGGAACACAGAAATGTTACCCTCAAACCTTTCCACTGTCTCCAGACAAGAGAAGAGCTTGTATTTATAGAACAAGTGTCGGCTGTCTCAAACAAGTGATCAAACATAGTTCATTACCCAGCAGGTCATTTGAATAGTCACTTGTATATCTAATCTACTGCGTCTCATTTAATCTGTAGTCCTCAGGGGATTTCCCTAGAAATTGCTGTGCCAAACTACCTGCTATTGCTGGTCACCTAGGGCTTCTGGTCACCTTGGGATTTAGGGGGAACACTGCCTCCTAAATCTATAAAAATGCTCTCATTAGGGCCAGCTTCATGTGCGTTGAGTTTTTTTCAGTCACACAAGTTCCAGTGATTGGAAGGGCTGAAGTGGTTTTAATGCTCCACTGTCAGATTCTGGAAATATGAAGAAACTTTTAAAAAAGTGTCCTTGAACTTTCATTTTACACTGGGTTCTGCAAAAAAAGTAGCCGATCTGATTCTAAGTGCTGATAATAAATGGCAACTCGCACCAGCTAAGGTGCGGCCTTTTTCAATTTAGTAAAGGCTGACGCAAAAATCCCAAAGTCGCGTACTCCACTCTTTCCTCCTTTTTGTCTTACCTTCACCAGAGTGTCCTCAGATGTCAACCTAAGCAGCCCTATGCATGAGTTCAGAGGCCAATTATTGCTGGAAATACAGCTCTAGTTTATTAATTAATATTAGTATTGTAAAAGATGAAATCACTATATTTTTTAAATGACAGCTCTTGCTTTGTTATAATTTTGTAAACCAACTTGTTTATTCAAATAAAGAAATATTTTAAAGCCAAAAAAAGACCCACAAATTCTCCTGTTGGCAAATGAAAGTTTTACAGATAAATGAAGGGGAAATGAGTAGAGATCTGACATGTTATTTTCTATAATCGTATTTCACCATTTGACTGCCTTGTTTCGTGTTAGTTAAAATATATATTCATAATAGATTTCTTTTTCTTACTAGCTTTTCAAACTGCTGCAACATTCTTCAAATAGTATTTTTAAATGTGAGAACAAAACTGAATCATGAGTTTATAAGATCTTTATTAGTAGTTTGATGAATATACTTTTAAGAGGTGGCAATTCTATTCATGAATGTCCCCTTGTTACAAAAAAGCATAAAATATTTCTAAACTAGGTCACTTAGCACAATTTCTAGTACTTATTAGAGCTTTTCACATTCAATAGGCAATTTAAATGCTGTAATGCTGACACTTTCAGCTTCTGTTCTGGGGGCAGTTAGAGCACCAACGGCCACTGATGGCGGCTCAAGTGTCTCTGTTTGAAAGAGGCCCTTGGAAAGGCAGTATCAATAAATGTTGTTATTCAGCCTCTCCCACACTATGTTGATGTTAAAAAGTTTGTAGGGTCAAATAAACTTGGGTAGTATTGGATTAACCTAGGTTAAACAGGGTTCTGTGCTGCAGAATCTTTCAGAATGATTAAAATACTTTCTGCATGAGGAAAATATAGTATTCAGTGACTGCTAATACCATTAATTTCATGTGATTCCTAGGCACTACCATCTATGTACTTTTAAAGACCATGTTGCATTATACAAGTAGTTTCTCAAAGTCTGGCATTTGGACCACCTCACCAAAATTACTTAGGGACTTTACTAAAAGTTCAGTTGTTGGATCCCATGTCAGACCACAAACATAATTTTTGGAAGTGTTAATTTTAAATAAGCTTTACACAATATATGTATATATTCAAACATTTGAGAATCACAGAAGATAACATAATTTTTTATCATTTACTTCATTTCTTGGCAATTGTCTGCATTTGTAAAAAAAAAGCTACTAAATTAGTTTGTGTATATTTTTGAATTTTCAATTTTATTTCTGCCTAAATTCAACTAAAATAACATAGTCTGCTAATATATAAAGTTAATGACTGATTTGCAATGCACTAAAAATATGCTAGGATTTCCCCCAAAATTATAATGAAAAGTTTCAGATATTTTGAAAATCAAGGTGTACATACATACATATATATGTATATATGAACAAGGTGTGTGTGTTATATATAGTATACCTTATATGTATATATACCTTATTTATATATATACCTTATATATATGCTTTATAGACATACCTAATTCATATATACATATATGAGCATATACATATGAATGTATGTATTTATGAATAAGATATATATAAAATATATGAAATTACAAAAATATCCACTTAATTGTCAAACATTAAAATAACAATAAAACCTGGAATTGGCATGGAGAGAATGAAATAGGTGTTTTAAAACACTTTTGGTGGAAATGTAATCAGAAGAGTATGTCTGGTGGGCCAATAAGGCAGCTCGCCAGAACAAACAGCCTTGCTGCAATAAAAAACTATAAAACAGGAAAAACCATAAGAGGTAATTCTTTCTAGGTAATGCATAACAGACAGTGCATGACGAAAACATGAGAAACTCACATGGAAATCTTCACGATCACCCAACTCTCTGCCTGGGAATCACTTCCCAACAGAGGTATAGAGAGCTGGTGTCTGAGTCGTGCATAGTAGTCCCACTGAGATGAGGAGGAACGTATGAGAATTTAGGGCAGCAGAAACTATTAGTTCTGTGGCACATGATATCAGAGAGAGGGACTGCCCAGAGAGTGGGCTCCAAAGTCCATGTAGAAATCTCCTGTGAGTCTGTAGCTAATTCCTGACCTATATATTTACAGGATGAGATCACTCAAGGATTAACAGATTGCAGCTACTACAGTTAAGAATGGAACAGACAAATTACAGGTTCAGCAGTTCGGAGGAAGAGTGATGTTGGGTGAAGTTGGAGTTTTGGTTCTATCATTGTAGATGGATCTCATTAACACCTTGTTAAAACTGACATCCAGTTGACACAAAAATGCTGAGCCGAGAGGAGTAAGTGCCACATTGTAGAGTAAGGCTTACTTTAGGCTTGCCCTAACAAAACCTGAAACCAAGATCCGATAACACACACAAGGGAAAAGAAATTGGACTTTGAGTTCTGCTAAGTTAGAGTGACTTCCTTTGGACGCAATTTTTTTTATTACTTATTTGAGAGACAGAGAGAGGGAAACATTGGTTTGTTGTTCCACCCAATTGTGCATTCATTGGTTGCTTTTTTTAAATTTAGAAAATTTTAAAGAGAGAGAGAAATGAGAAGAGGAAGAGAGAGAGCGAGTGCAAGAGAGAAATAGCAATTTTTTGTTTCACTTATGCACTCATTGTTAATTTGGTTGATTCTAGTATGTGTCCTGACATGGGACTGAACCCACAACCTTGGCATACCGGGATAATGTTCTAACCGACTGAGCTACCCAGCCAAGGTTTCTTGTGCACAAGGATTTTAATGTAAAACAAATTGAAAGTGATCAACTAATAATTGACTGCCTGTGATAACAAGAATTAACTCTTCTCAAGGAAGATAAGATAATCTAAATCTAAGGTATTATCTATAATGTCCAGTATTTAGCAATTACAAAAACGATTATACATGGGGAGAAAGAGAGAGAGAGAGAGAGAGAGTGTAGGGCAGGGGGACATGTGTGGTCAGCAGCCAAGAAGAAGTAGTCAAGATTACCCAGAAAGATATTGGACCTCACAAAAAACAACTTAAAGTAGCTATTATAGCTATTACAAATATGTTTACAAATTAAAAGGAAATTCTAAAATGAAAGAATGATATGGTTATAATCAATGAACAGGTATAAAAACTCAGCAAAAAATAAAAACAATAAAAAGTCAAATGGATGTTTCAAAACTAAAGTACAAAAACGAATAAAATATAAACTACATAGACTTAATAGTAGAGATAAAAAAAAAGAGTTCAATGAACTTGAAGCCAAAGAGATAGAAGTTAGCCAGTTGTAAGAACACAGGGTAAAAAAGATAGAAGAAAGTGAAAAGGCTCTTTTGTGTGTGTGTGTGACATTATCAAGTGGTCTAATACATGTGTAATTAGAGCTGTAAAAGGAGAATAAGGAGATATTGATGAAGAACAAATATATGAAAAAATGATGACTGAACTTCCCAAATTTAATGAAAAGTACTATGTTAAAGATCTAGGAATTCAGTAAGACCCAAGCTAACTATGTATATAAAGAACCATACCTTAGCACATTATACTTAAACTGCTAAAAACAAAAGGCATAGAAAAAAACTTTGAAAGCAGCCAGAGAAAAAAGACATTATGTCATGAGAACAAGGAATATAATTCTTGCTGACTTTTTATTACAAACAATGGAGGAAGGAGATATGGAATAACATTTTTTAAATGGTGAAAATAAAAGAGTTAATCCAGAATTTATGTCCAAGGAAAATATTATTAAGAAAATGAAGATGCACCCCTATGTTCATAGCAACACTGTTCACAATAGCCAAGTGCTGGAAACAGCCTAAGTGCCCATCAGTAAGCGAATGTATCAACAAACTGTGGTACATTTACAAAATGAAATATTACACAGCAGAAAGAAAGAAGGAACTCTTACCTTTTGTGACAGAATGGAAGGAGCTGGAGAATATTATGCTAAGTGAAATAAGCCAGTCAGGGAATGACAAATACCATACAATCTCACTTACAGAAGCGTGG